>CM042196.1:9185547-9200740 GCA_023539305.1 Ilex asprella
GGGGTGTTACACTAGATATCTTCTTAGTGAAGGGCAGTTAGGTTAACAAAACTCCAATGATTTTAATCACAATATTTTTTCATCGTGATTCATGTACGAGTTCGAAAAACAATACAAATCACCATAAGCATCTCTTTGAGCACAAACCAAAAATAAAATAAAAAACATGGGTCTCATTTTCACAATCCTCTACCAATCACATATATCAAAATGTGGAGGTAAGATATAATCTTTTAGTTTCTCAAGAAAAGATCAAATGTCAAACCTAGTGATTAAGTACCCAGTCTATGATATTCAAAGGCATTGTTTAAAATTTTAACGTTGTGTTTGGTACATGATAATGCGTATAAATTGGAATGAAATAAATATGAGAATAGAATAAACTTGAGAATGGAATAATGTATGCATTATCATTTCAATGTTTGAAAAATTCTGGGATTAAGTGTTGGAATGGGATTGAATATTCCATTCTAGTGTTTGTATAAATCTGATGATGATGGATTTGAGCTTGGGCTCCTTTCTAGCCCAAAACCCTTTGAGGGCTCACCTAAGATGACCGACAACCCAACTCCATGAAGGCCCAGAATCGTTCAGCGTAGACTAGACCCCAGCTCAGGGTTAACAAGCTTAGCAATAAGCATTTGCTTGGGGTCGGGGATCTCGACACTAAGCAAATCATAAGTGACCATTCCGCGACACATGGACAGGGAACAAGGGGATAACACCTGACAATCCAAATGAACAAATATTCACTGATAGTGGAGAAGTCCCATGCATTCTGTTTAAGTCGTAGTGGGTGCACAAGACGTTAGGGTGGCAGGATTCTACTACAAGACAAATGAGAAATGGATCCCAGAATCAGCCAAAAAAGGAACCATTGTGAAACCATAATAATAAGATGTATAAATAGAAAAAAGGCCACGACATAATACAGAGATAGAGAAAAAGATAGGCAAGGGAGAGTATCAGGAACAACCTAGGAACCACCTATAACGACAACTTTCTTCTCCAAGCAATATAACCCTCATGGAGCAAGAGTCTCATTTACAGTAGATATAGCCTTAGTACATCAACAAAGGTGAACCACTTATATTTCTGTCTTTGTTACAATTTCAATTTTTAAGGTACCCTCTATCATAAGCACACAAGAAACCCATTTGGGCCTCATCCCATATCGTTTTGTAGTTGGGTAGGAAGATTTTCAAGCATCATCAGCTTGGCGACGTCTGTGAAACGGTTTTCATTGTTTCCTCTAAGTTTCCTCCATACACCTTTTGGTTTGATGTTCTTCACTTGAAATATGAGCAAGTCTCACACGAATTCGCAAACCCAGCAGAACCAACCAAGAAACATCCCAACTCTAATGGTAAACATCGAGAATGACCCTTCGACAGCAAACCCATCCCCACTCAACGAGTTGGAGACTTATAGTCGGACCACAATCCAGCTGATGAAGTAGAACTAGGACTTCGTGGCATGGATATAGACGCATCACCTCCCTTAGGCCTCGTCTGTAACTTCTGTACTGCTGCCGCCACTTGTATAAAATGATGTCCTCCTTAGGATTGCCAGATTCTGCCATCTAATGGGGTTACTAACCTCCATGACCACAGCCACTCAGGAGAGAACAACCATAAAAGACAGCTAGAAGAACGAACAAAGAATGAGGCCCAAAGTCGGGCCAGAGATGTACCAAGAAAAGACTGTTTTCCTTCTCCGCATGATGCCATGGACAAGTTCTGCGAACGAAGGTTTCGAGAAATCTAGTAGGAGCTGGGAAATGTCAAGTGGTGAAAGGAAAAATCCCTATCACTATGGACGCCCTGGTTCAACAAACTGAGTCGTCATTCACTACAAAGATCTTGTATTTCCCACTACCCTAGAAATTTTGAATGCCATAACTAGAGGCATTCGATGGGACTAGGGACCCCGTGGAATATCTCATCTCAAACAAGAACCAGATGGAACTCCATGGGTATCCTGATCCTATCCACTGCCTAGCTTTCTCCATTACCCTTAAGGGGTCAGCGATAGCCTAGTTTAACATACTACAGTCATCATCAATTTTTTCTTTCTGAGAACTCAATATACAGTTCATATCCCACTTTATCGGGGTGCGAACTTACCACCTTATACCATCTTTTAAGCATCAAGCAGGGACCCAGTGAATCTCTTAGGAGTTAAGTACAAAGATTCAACCAGGAGTCCTTAAAGGTTGAGAATGTAGATGACAAGTTTGCCCTGTTGACCTTCATGTCCAGACTTGGCCTCCAGTCCAAGAGTTTGCTACTTTCAATTGCCAAAAATCCTTAGGCAACAATGGCAGAGATCCTCGCAAAGGCTGAGAAGTATATAAATGAAGAGGAAGCACTTTACATGAAATAAGGTTCATCAACGTCAGGTGAGGGTAAAAAGAAGAAAGAGAGTGTAGCTCGAGAAAAGAGAAAATGTAGGATCAATCCCCAATGACAAATCAATCCTCGAGGAAGGAAAGAGAACCATACCCAAAAAGAAGGGAAAATGTCAAGGTCCATCTTGGCCCACTGCTTCAGGAGCTCTTGATGCTATACGCATCAGCCTAGCTCACCCCCTTAAATGCCACCATCTCTAAGGTACTCCATAAGGTCCAAAATGAGAGATTCATTAGATGCACGCCAAAGATGAAGTCAAATCACAGAAGACCCGATCCCACCAAGTGTTGTGACTTTGTAACAGCCCGCATTTTCTTTTATATATGTATATAGTTATATGGTAGATAATTATTGTGAAAATGATGATATGTATAATGATGTAAGAATGAATCACATAGGTTAAAACATTAGAAATGAATAATTGGGAGACAAATGAATTTGGGAAGTTTAAGTTTCAAAGGCGTTTGAGATTGGAAATAGTTATTAGATAAGTTTTTAAATGTTCTTAGGTCAAAATAATGGTTCCATTGAATCCGGAAGGTCGAAAAACCTTGGGAGAGGTAATATGAGGTGCATTGGAAGCTTTGAAGTACTCCGGAATAAAAACACAAATTACGTAAATTTCGGTTATAAAATATTTTGGACACCTCTTAGTATTTTAGCCATAACTTTTCATCCTTAAGTCCAATAGCTCTGAAATTTTTACAGTAGTAGACATCCAGGGTTACAAAAGTGTATTTCATGAAAATTTTTCAATTCGACCTCTAAATGGGTCAAAACTGCCCTGGAAGTCGGACCAAAAATCTGTCCGCTGAAGCGTACCGGTACGCATCACTCCAGTAGCCTTAGCGTACCGATACGCGTACCGGTACGCCCGATAAATTTTTGGCCCTCTTGGGACGCGATCTAGGTCACATTTTTGGACCTATAAATACTTTAGGCCGCCTCCTTGGTCATTCATACACCTTTCTAAACCCTAGATAGCTTGGGAGAGAAAGAGAGGAAGATCAAAACACATAGATCAAGATAGATTTACACCCCATAGAAATCAAAACCGAAATTTCTCAAGAACACCATTCTTCTCCTCTCTTCTTCTACACTTTTACTACACCTTTACCCACACCTCTTGGAACGCTAAGAGAAGACAAGAAGGAGATCTTTGGAACTTGGGATTAGCTTAAAACTCTTGGATTCAAGGTAGGGGTTTTCTCTCATTCACTTACATTGAGGCTAGGGCCTATATATATGTAATCTTTGCACTTTAAATCTTACATATAAGATATATAATCATGGTTTCTTGATACTCTTGTGACTATTACCATGATTTAAACGGTATTATGGTTTGATTAACCCTTGAATCCTTTTCCTTAATTAAAAACCCTAGATTTCAAGAGAGATGAACTTTTCTCTAAATTGTTCTTAATTCTTGATTTCAAAACCTTAGTGTTTCATATCGAACCATAAAATGATGCTATTGTGATCTCATGTACTTTTCTTGGTTGGTTATGAAATTGTTGCATGATATCTTTTGGGATTTTAAATAAATGCTTGTAAATTGGGATAATTGTAGAATTGTATGCTTGGTTGGTTGTTGGTGTCGCACATGAGTGAGAGGTTCCTTGTAAGGATGCTCACCCCTTCTCAAGAGGTTTCCGGTAAGGATGCTTGAGAAATAAGCCCGTTATAGTGAGAGGTTCCTTATAAGAATGCTCACCCCTTCTCAAGAGGTTCTCGGTAAGGATGCTTGGGAAAAAATGTAATGATTGGTGAGAGGTTCCATGTAAGGATGCTCATCCATTCTCAAAGGGTTCCCGGTAAGGATGCTTGAGAATCCAAGGTGACCTATAAGGAGGTGGAGATTACCACAAAGTATTCCACCTACCTAAAGAATTATTGAGAATTGTTTATAACCATTAATGATTATTATTTGCGTGTGATTGCTCGTTTATTCATTTAAATAATGTTTTGAAATAAACTTGAGATCCTTTTTAAATGTCACTGCTTTATTCCAAATTATGCATCTATGTTATGTTAAAAAAATGAGACTGACCGTTTTATATGTTTTTCTAAACCTTGTATGAGTTTGAGAGAATTTTTCTGCAGAGCTTCATGCTCACCCCCTACAGTTGAAACCTTTTCAGATGTTGGGCCAGAGGATGAGCTCGGTGCTAACGAGTCGTACCTTGGAGAGGCTTTACTAGAAGGATACTTGGATCCCGAGTGGGACATCTAGAGATGTCGTTTATTTTTGTTCTAGACTAGAATATTATTTTGAAACACTGTATAGTCTAGATTTCTTTTGTAATTTCCGCTGCGCTATAATAGTGAATTTTTATTGGGAATGTAAAGGCCAAAGATGGCATATTATTTTAGGATATTGATGTAAATGTTATGAATTATTGTTATAAAGTCTTCTTTATTGATGGTTTATCTTAGTGCTCTCATGGTATGAATGGTTATTGAATGTAATGACGTCTAGGGTGTATTTTGGGGCGTTACAGACTTTCACAAAGACACTGGTCAAGACATTGACGATTGTATCCAACTAAATAAAAAGGAGTATTTAGATCAATGGGGCCATTTGTGACATTACGTGGTAGGGGAAGGAAGAGATCAAAACGAGTGAGATAGACACGAGTGAGCTGCAGGGCCACCCCAGTAGCAGCACTAGCAGGCCCAGAATGGGATAAGGGTCATTTTAGGTGGTTTTGTAAGAAGGGGTGAATCAAGCTTGACAAGAAGAGCCCACATTAGGAGGGCTAGATCAGACGATTTCCTTGACATCTAGGCGATTCGAAAGGTCACTTGTAGAGATGCAGAGATAACTCTCTCGGATGCTGACTTGGAGGGATATTAACTTTCACATGATGACCCCTTGGTCGTTAAAGCCATTATTGTTAACAAAACCATACACCGTGTCCTTATAGATGATGGGACTTTGGTTGCGTTTAAATAGCTTGGGATAGATAAGTCAAAACTCGAACATGTGAGGACCCATCTCTCACCACCTCCTAGGTTTCTCAGTGTCCTACCTTCCGCTTATAGTGTCTTGCTTGGTATTGCTCCCTTAACTCCATCAGGGCTGTCCTGTTGGCATCCCACTTGGTATGAAGTTCCTAATAGAAAATAGACTTAGGGTGGTGAAAGATGACCAACACATCATTAGAGAATGCTATGTAGTGTCCATGAGGCAAAATGAGGTGGAATCAGTTCAGTTAGAAGACCTAGGCATGAGGGACGAGAACAAGACCCGACCTATACTGTTAGAGCAGCTAGAGCTAGTACAGGTTGGCGAAGACCTCGGACATGTGGTCTTTGTAGGCTCTATGCTACTCCAAGACACGAAAGAGAGACTTATTCTTTTCCTGAAAAAGAACGCTGATGTTTTTTCTTGGAAGCAGGAAGACATGGAAGGTATCGATCCTAGGGTAATAGTTCACTGGCTCAGTATGGATCATAACTATAAGCCTGTTAGACACAAAAAGAAGGAGCTTTGCTTAGGAAAGATAGAAAGCAATCAATGAAGAAGTGACTAAACTACTATGGGTTAAAGCCATTAAGGAGGTTGGCTACCCTACCTGGTTAGCCAACGTAGTGTCGATTAAAAAGGTCAATGGGAAATGACATTTGTGCATCGACTTTACTGACCTAAATTGTGCATGCCCCAATAATAGTTTTTCGTTACCTAGGATCGACCTTATATTTGACGTCACAACGGGGCACGAGCTCCTCAATTTCATGGATGCTTTCTCTAGATATAACCAAATCAAATTGGACTCTAACAACCAAGAGAATACCATTTTCATTACGAAGCAAGGGACTTTCTGTTACCAGGTCATGCCCTTTAGATAGAAGAACGTCGGATCCACTTACTAGAGACTAGTTAACTGCATTTTTCAAGAGAAGCTCAGCTCGACAATAGAGGTGTACATCGATGACATGCTAGTCAAGTCTCTTAAATCCGAGCTCCACATCTAGCATCTCCAGGAGTCCTTGGACATTATGCGACAGTACAAGATGAAGCTAAATCTAGCAAAATGTGCTTTTAGAGTATCAACAGAAAAGTTTCTAAGATTCATCGTCAATAGCTGGGGCATCGAAGAGAACTTCGAGAAAGTGCAAGCCATTGTGAAGATGAAGTCACCGACTAATACTAGGGGAGTGCAACACTTCACCGAGAGGATTTCGACACTCAATCGGTTTGTATCACACTCGAGCAATAAGTGTCATCCATTTTTCAAAATTTTAAAGGTCATTTTCTAGCTGAATGAAAGTGTGAAGAAGCTTTCCAAGCCTCAAAACCTATTTGGCTTCGCCCCTAATTTGGTCTGCCCGAGGGAAGGAGAAATCCTGACCTTATACCTTGTCATATTCGAATTCTCGGTTAGCACTACCTTAGTCAAGGACAAGGAAAGGGTATAGTAGCCTATTTATTTCTGTAGCAAAGCCCTTAGGGGAGTTGAAGAGAGATACCTCAAGATAGAGGAGCTAGTCCTGACTTTTCTCGTTGCTACCAGAAGATTGAGACCCTACTTCCTAGCACAAACCCTTGAGGTTCAACTAACCAACGCAAGAGACAAGTGTTGCACAAACTGGACACATCTGGGAGACTGGTGAAATGGGTGGTGGAACTTAATGAGTTCGATATCAAGTTCAAACTAAGGCTAGCCATTAAAGGCCAGGTACTTGCAGACCTCATTGCAGAGTTCACCCCTCTATCGGAAGGCCAATTCAAAAATCTTGATCTCATCATCAATGTCCCAACTTGGAGGTTGTACATAGATGGCGCCTCAAATGCTTAGAGGAATGGAGCTAGCCTTTTCTTGACTTCTCTAGAAGGCTATAGTCTCAAATACGCATTGAGATTCAACTTTCAAGCCTCCAATAACGAAGCCAAATGCAAGGCCCTCATAGTTGGTTTGAAGTTGGCTCTGTCAATAGAAGCATAATAAATCATTATCCACAGTGACTTTCAGCTGGTAGTCAAGTATGTGGAAGAAGAATATGTGACCTAAGATGACAAAATGGCTTTGTACATGAGGAAGGTACGAAGCCTGCTAAGAAGATTTGTGGTCACCAAGCTCATTCAGATTCCCCCAGAAGCAAACTGTTGAGTCGATGCACTTGCCAAGCAGGCATCAATGGCCCAACAAGATCTATCGAGAATGGCGCCTGTGGAGGTCCTGTTCGAGTGTCCAGCTCGACAAAGATCAAGTCATGCTAGTGGATAAGGATACGTCATTGAAAAATCCTATCATTTCCTTTCTACAGGATGGACATCTCCCACAAGACAAAAATGAGGTAGTTAAGCTAAAGAGCAAAGTAGCGAGATTCACCATGGTGCAAGGTAAACTCTACAAACGAGGCTTTTCCTTTCCCCTGTTGAAATGTGTTAATGAGCTCGAGATAGACTATATCCTGAGGGAGATACATGAAGGCATATGCAGGAATCATATCAGAGTGCAAACTCTCGCTAGTAAAGCAGTCCAACAAAAATACTTTTGGTTTATGATAACGAAATATGCAAAAGAAATAGTAAAAAAATGCTAGGTGTGTCAGATCCATGAAACCTGCCACACTACCCTTGCAAGCAACTCACATTGGTGGTCAACTCTTGTCCTTTTAAATAGTGGGAGCTGGACATTCTGGGTCCTCTTTTTGTCGGCATCGAATAGTGCAAGTTCACAATAGTTGTTGTGGACTATTTTACTAAGGGGGTAGAAGCCGAGTCGTTGGTGAAGATTACTGAGTAGAACGTGAAGAATTTTATTTGGAAATCGATAATTTTCCATTTTGGCGTCCCAAGAGCAATGGTTTTAGACCACGAAAAATAGTTTAATAACCCGGGATTCACGGGTTTCTACATAGAGTTGGGAATTAAGAACACCCGTAGTCAAATGGAAAAGTAGAAGTCACCATCCAAACAATTAAACTGGCATTGAAGACAAGACTAGAAGCTTTAAAGGCCCAATGGGTCAATCACCTCTCGACGGTATTGTGGGTTTACCAAACCACTGTGAAAATGACCACTAATGAGACTCCTTTCAACCTTACTTATGGGACAGAGGTAACGACCCTAGTTGATGTTAGACTTCCCTCATCCAGGGCTGAGCTCTTCGATTCCGAGCAAAATGATAGATCTCTGCTCATCAATCTCGATCTCCTAGACGAAAAGAGAGATGAAGCACTGCGACAAGTTTTCTCCTATAAAAGGAACACTGCGCAATACTACAACCATAGAGCCGAGAAAAGGAGTTTCAAGCAAGGTGAACTGGTTCTCAAGAAACTACTCCCGACAAGGAAAGACCCCTCACACGGAAAGCTCGGTCCAAAATAAAAAGACCCATATATCTTGAAAAGGGTGGTCCGACCCGAAAACTATGAAACATAGATTATTTGAAGCAGTATTACCAATAGGACCATGAGCAATAATGTAACGTGAAAGTAGGGAAACAATTGTAAAACCCAATTCTTAATCAATGAAATTTGAAATTCTAACAAGCAAACTTGTACAATAGATGATTCAGAAAGTTCTTCAACTCTCCAAAGGAGCAAGCTCCTCAGACGCGCGACCGTGACTAGGCTTTTCACCCTAAGAGCTTTTTAACTTGGTTAATCATAGACTCTTTAGCCTCCAAAGTGTTCTTTAACTCTCAAAAGGCGCGAGTTCTTCAGTCGCACGACCTCGACTAGGCTTCTCAGCCTAAGAGCTTTTTATCTTGGAAAACAACAAGCTATTCAGCCTTCAAAGAGTTCTTCAACTCTCAGAAGGCGCAAGCTCTTCAGCCCCAAGATGTTAACTAGGCTTCTTACTAAGAGCTTTTCAGCTCAGACAACCATAAGCTATTCAGTCTCAAAGAGTTCTTCAACTCTCAGAAGGCGTCAGCTTTTTAGCCGTATTATCTCGACTAGGCTTCAGCTTGACAAGGGGACAACACCTGGAAACCCAAATGAATAAATATTCACCGATAGTGGAGAAGGCCCATGCATTCCCTTTAAGGCGTAGTGGGCACAAAAATTGTTAGGGGGGCAAGATTCAGCTATAGGACAAACAAGAAGGGGACCACAGAATCTGCTAGAAAGGAACCACTACGAAACCTTAATAATAAGATGTATAAATAACATACAAGGCCACAACATAATAGAGAGATAGAGAAAAAGATAGGCAAGGGAGAGTATCAAGAGCACCCTAGGAAATATTTTCCAAGCCGAACCACTTCTAACGACAACCTTTTCCTCCAAACAATATAACTCTGACGGAGCAAGAGTCTCATTTACAGTGGATGTAGTCTTAGTCCCTCGGTTAAGGTGAACAACTCATATTTCTATCTTTGTTCCAACTTCAACTTTTAACATGCCCTTTGTCATATGCTCACATGAAGCCCCTCTGGGCCTCATCCCATATCGTTCTATAGTTGGGTAGGAAGATTTTCGAGCACCATCAAAATCTACTTTTTTTCATTGGAATGTAATAAAATTTGAAGAAAATACACCTAATGCACTTAAAATAATTATCTGTGCTAAAAAAAGTTATTATAATAATTATAACTATTTTCTATGAATTTAATATGTAATGGACAAGATATTCCCATAAAATAAGTTAAACAACTACAAAAATTATTCCTTTTTTACATTGGCAAGTAATTCCTTTGTGTTGCAAAAAAAAAAAAATTTGATGATACTAATTAGACAATAAAAATAGTGGATAAAAATTACACTGTTTATTCGCTGTCGCAAAAAGCAACATTGCACGTAATAATTTTTTTTTAATTTTATTTATTTATGTATAATTTTATTTTTATCCTACATATCCTAATAATCCCTCGCACATTTTCATATATTCCATGTACCTCATTTGTCACATAAATAGGTCTCATCCAAAAATAAAAAAACATAAATATAAAAATTCTGATTTCCATAAATGTCTAAATTTAATTATCACGAGTACAATAATATTTCAAAAATTAAAAAGTATTAAAAATAATAAAAAATTACAAAATAAATGTCAAAATGTGTAACATCTACCTTTTGTCCAACATCTACATCATAGATTAATTAATACATTCAAGAGTGTTTTTGCCAAAAAAAATACTCCAACAGTACCTTTTCTTTTGTTTTTTTTTGAAGGATACTCCTTCAGTACCTTGTTCACTGTAGTACTCGAAAACTTCAAGACACGTGTCTTCACCATAATAGGACAAGTGATAACAATTATCAGTTGATATGAAAATGGCATATGACAGCATCGACTGGATTGATGTAGATAATAACACTATGCGTGACGTCTAAGGCACGACACTCATGAGTGACATCTAAGGTACGACACCCTCTGGCCGTGACGCCACTGGCCACGACGCCTTGACAGCGCCAACTAAACTGGTGTAGTTAATAATGTCATGCGTGACGCCTAAGGCACGACACTCATGCGCAACACCTAAAGCGCGATTGTAACACCCCGCATTTTCTTTTACATATATATATATATAGTAAATAATTGTTGTAAAAACGCTAATATATGTAAAGATGTAGGGATGAACTAAGTAGATAGTAAGAGTAGAAATAGAAATATGATTTGAGGTAATAGAGTATGTGGTAGAAGTTGGGGGTAGTCCGGAGTCAAAACATACTTTAGGGAGAATTTGGGTAAAAAAAATTTTGGATACTACCCTAGTTTTTTTTATCATAGCTTTTTATTTTGACATCATTTTGATATGAAATTTGGACAGTAGATAGTAGACTTCCAGGGCTACAAATTAGTATTTCACGAAAATTTTCCAATTCGACCTCTAAATAGGTCAAAACTATACTGGAAGTCGAGGGTATTCTGTCACCCGCGTCCGGACGGGAATAGACACGCGTCCGGACGCGCATGGCAGAAACTTGGGCGCAGAAATACGCGTCCAGACGGGAATAGACACGCGTCCGAACGCGCATAACACGCATCCGAACGGTAAAAACACGCGTCCGGACGGGCCAAACCGAGGGCTACGCATCTGGGACGGGTTTTGGGTGTTTCTCTCCTATTTGCAACCCATTTCATCCATACGATCATAGAGAGAGAGTCTTAAGGAGGAAGAAGGAAGGGGAGAAACAAGAAATCAAGGGAGATTTTCAAGTGGGGAAGATCAAAGCCCAAGTTCTTTACACACAAAAGCTTAGGTATTTGGCTAAAACTCTTGAGCATTGAGGTAGAGGATTTTCTCTCAATCTCTCACATTGAGGCTAGACATATATATATATATATGTATATATATATATATATTTACACTCTCCTTCTTATATATATAATATGAAATGCATGATTCTTGTTCTAGTTGTAATAAATGCCATGTTTGGAATAATATGAAAGGTGGGTAACCACCAAAGCTCTATTTTCACCTTCAAAGAAACCTAGTTTTCAAGAAAAGGGGTTTCCTCCTAATTCATTCTTTGTCTTTGATTTCAAAATTTTAGTGTTGAATATTGTACAACAAAATGATATAGATTATGATCTCTTGCATAGTTTCTTGGATTACTCGATTATATGACACATGTGAGATAAATTGGGGATTTTACTATAATAGTGAAATTGTTGTGAATTGTGAATATTCTTGGTTTTCTCATTGTATGATTGTTGTGATGGACTTGGATTACCTTCGAGAGATGCCGTAAAGTGTTAGAGGTTAGTCTATCCTAGTGGGGGTGAGATGGTTTCCTAGCACTTGTAGTGTGTTGTTATTTGGTAATGAGACCACTATCGTTCACTGGAGTTCGAACATGGGATAGTATACTTTTCTTAGGGAGAGACTCGTCACTGTCATTGGTATGGTAGATGCCTTTTCCTAAAGTATTTGTGCTTGTGATTGTGATTGGTGGACTAGGTATAATAGTGGGGTAGATTTAGGAAAAGAAATCATCATACATGGTATGGGGATGAACCAAAAATACATGGAATTATGAGTTAGGTCGTTCTTGCCGATGCATTGGTATGAGACAATGCATGGGGGAGAAGACCTTTTTTTAAATAGCTTAAATTGGAATATTGGTTATTGTTGTTAAACTCCTTTTATTCGTTTATTTGATTATTACTATTGTTTAAACTTGAGATCTCTCTTAAAATGCCCCTGTTTTATTTCAAAGGTTATATATGTTACTTGTGAAATGAGACCGACCGTTTTCTATGTTTTTAAACCTTGTTTGAGTTTGAGAGAAATGTGGCTACAGAGCTTCGTGCTCACCCCCTACAAATTATATTTTTTCAGATTTGGTGCTAGGGGAGGATCTCGGCATCGACGAGCCGGGATATTGGGAGGCTCCACTCGAGGGAAAACTAGATCCCAAGGTGGATATGTAAAGCTGTAGCTTCTTTTGTACTAGACTAGGACATTCTTTTGGAACATTGTGTAGTCTAGTTTATTTTGTATTTCCGCTGCAAGATTTACTTTGATATTCTTTTGGGGATGTAAATGCCGTTGTTGGGCATATTCTTTTGGATGTTATTGTATATGCCTGAATGATGAAGTAAATTCTTTTTGGATATGAAGTTATGTAGTTGCTCTCATGATTGTAAATGGTCTTTAAATAGTCATACTGCCAAGGTGTATTTTGGGGTGTTACAGCGATGCCCCTTAGTCACGACGCCCTCGGCCGCGATGCCCTATGGGCGCGACACCCTGACAGCGTCCACTAGATAGGTGTAGATAATAACCTAAGGCACGACACTCATGTGCAACGCCCCTGGGTGTGACGGCCCACCGTCGCGACGCCCCCTTGGCGCGACGTCCTCAAGCACAATACCGCATTAGGGCGAGACACATCTCCATCACATTGGAAGTGACAAAATGAACCTTTCACCAAGGTTAGACAGAAGTGGAATCACAGAAGTATGAGACAACCTTAGGCGCGACGCCCCTTTGTGGGAATGGTATCGCAGAAGTGTGGAGGCAACCTCACAAAACTCGCCTCCCCCGCTGCGGGAATGGTATGCTCAACAGTTGCTCGACTAGCCCACTAAACTAAAAGGTGTCTCCACCTAGGGACATGGGAGTATGACCCTCCTCAAGGGAGAATTGAGCAATAAGGGCAGATGAGATTGATTGTCAACCTCGGTCTGAGGCAGGGTCTCGAAGGTTTAGTCTGCTCGAGCAGGCCTCCCAGTGTATGACTCACGGCCCACTAGGATGTGTTTGACTGGGATCTGGAGAGACTCCTGGGATAACTAGGGTTATTGGCCAGTATCAATATATGGGATAATGGGACATTTGGATTGGTGACTGAAGGACCGAATCTATGTGGGTTTCCTTTATTGGGCACCTTGACAAAAAGTCTCAAGGAAGGGTTTAGAGAAGGAAAGAAGGACCCCGGGTTGGAGTGCGTTGGGGGCAACGCGGGCATGGTCCTCTTGAGGTTATGGTTCCTCGGTGACCAGTCATGGACCTTGAGAACTTCTCTCACCTTGGCTGTAACACCTTCCTCGGGGCCACGTCCAGGTTGCGTTTGGAAAAATATCACATCTACCTAGTTAATGTTGGGACACATGGCTCACAGTTAACGGCCATTGGTATCATCGCGGTCGAGGCAGTTGTGGGTTGGCGTGAATGGTAGGGGGTCGCAAGGGGCAGCCTGACTTGCCCGAGCACTATGCTATAAATACCCACATTACTTGCCCACTGAGGAGGGATGATTTTTTGGATGGTGAGAGCCATTTTCACCTACCCTCTGTCCAATTGGTTCGTCCATTCTTTAAAAGACAGCTCGAGTTCCTTCCATCCTATCCATTTATCCTACTCACCCCATTCGAGTACGCTTGGCATATACACGTGCGTCAACATCTTTTAACTCTCCACCTACATTCTTTTGGCAATTTCACTGGGGGAGGTGACACTTCGAATGGTATTTTCACCGTCTGGTAGCACTATGTCATTTTGAGTTGGACACTAATTAACCGTAATAAGTGTGTAAATACGAATGATTAAGTAATCAATTTTGTAAGATAAAATAAATAAATATTATGAATTATGTTTTGGGTATGAATTAAAGTTTTTAATATTTTATGTTTGAAGTTATAGGGTCAAACGCAGAAATATCAGAGAATACATGACTATTTTGCAAAGCTTGAAACTACGAAGGACTAAACTGCGATAAGGAAACTTGGACTAATGAGAACATGACACATGGACCAATGAGAAGAAAACACTTGGCACACTCAGAGCAAGACAAATGGACCAATCAGAGCAAGACATTTGAACCTTCCTAAAGGCTCCCTAAACCTTCCCAAAGGTCCCTAGACCTTCCTAAAGGCCCCTTGGCCTTTCACCTCCTCCCCCCTCTATAAATAGGGGCTGTTTTCTCATTTCTTCAATTCATTCTCCAACAATTCCAACATCCACCACACCTTGTCTCCATTCTCTACATACACCACCCCAAGTCTTCCTACCTTCTCTCCACACCAACATATACTTTCCAAAGACCAGCCCTTACTCTCCAAAACCAGCTAGCCACACAAGAGTAAAGAGAGAAAAAAAAAAAGAGTAAAGAGAGAAAAGAGAAGGAAATTGCCGGAGGGTGTGAAACCTTTTCTGTATTCCTACTTTTCTGTTGTAATCTTTCTATTCGGATAGTTGAACTGCCGCCATTTTTGTGTCTTGAATGATAATAAAGGTGGTTGTGTTTCAATTGTTCCTTGTGAAAGAAGTTACCGTTTAATTTCAGTTGTAATAATGACAACTACTCGCACTCCGTGCTTGTCTATAGCAATGGAGTGTGAGTAGTCGTTTATATCCTCCAGTGCGAGGGGAACATAT
>CM042196.1:9201140-9215949 GCA_023539305.1 Ilex asprella
TTTTATTTTTATTTATTTATTTATTATTTTTTTTACAATCTAAATTACAGACAACTCTTCGTGGGATCGATACTTGGACTTAAAACTGAGAAAACTACAATTTGACCACTTATACTTGGGTGTATAATATAATATAATTCAGACACACTAAAAGTGCGAATCAAGTTTTTGGTGCCGTTGCAGGGGAGTTAAAGTAATTTGGAAAAAATTTTAAAAATAAAAAATATATATATATATAAAAAAAGTAAAAAAATAGGTTGTTTTATATGTTTATATTGTGTTCGCTTGTTTCAATAGTCTATGTCTGTTCATTCATCAGTAGGTTCTGTATATCAATCAACTCCTTTATCTTCTTCATCTAAATCTACACAAGAATCATTCGACATAAGTATGGCTCAAAACGTACCTAGGGAGCAAGATGCTAGAGAACAGGAAGTAGTTCAAAATACTCAACCATTAAAAGAATATCTACATCCTACAAGAACTAATGTCCCATCATGTTTTGCTTTTCCAATAGTGAAATTTTGCAAGATAACTCTGAAATAATCAAATTAAGACTTTTTCAATTTTCTTTGAAAGATAAAGCTAAACTATGGCTTAACGCTTTACGAGCAAATTCTATTAATAGTTGGCAAGCTTTACAAACTGAGTTCTTTAAAACGTTTTTTCCTGTGCATCGTACTAATACATTAAGACGTCAAATAATGAATTTTACTGTAAAAGAAAAAGAAACTTTTTTATCAATGTTGGGAAAGATTTAAAGATCTTCTCCAAGCTTGTCCACATCATGCATTCGAAAACTGGACTTTAGTTGGTTTCTTTTATGATGCTCTTTCTTCTACAATGCGACAATTTGTTGAAATGATGGCTCAAGGAGAATTTATGAATAAAAACCCTGAAGAAGCATTTCAATTTTTTGATACTATTTCTGAGAGTTCCCAGATGTGGGACTCGACTTCGTCAAATATTGTGAAAAATAAGCCATCTACATCTGAAACAGGAAAATATGTTTTAAAAGACGATGACGATTTAAGAGCTAAAATGACTAGTCTATCTCGAAAACTAGAAGCCTTAGAAATGAAAAAACTTAAGCAAGTGAATGTTGTTTCTTCTACTGATCTAGTGTATGAAATTTATGAGTTGTCAGGACATCTTGCTGGGGAATGTCCAACTATACCTGCATTTAAAGAAGTTTTAATTGTACAATCAAATGTTGTTCCAACTTATAATAAACCGTATTCAAATCCATATTCTGAAACTTATAGTCCAGTATGGAGAAATCATCCGAATTTTAGTTGGAGAAATACACAACCTACAAATCAAACACAAGGTCCACTACAACAACAAAATCAACAACAGTACCAACCATAATTACCCCCTTAGAAAAGATCTCTGGAAGACACTATGAATCAATTTACTCAGAGTCAAATGAATTTTAATACTCAATCAACTCAAGCTTTTAATGAATTTAAATCTCAAACTTCCCAGAGTATTGAAGATATTAAGAGTCATCTTGCTAAGTTGACCCAGTCCTTAAGCATTTCAGAGAAAGGAAAGTTTTCATCTCAACCTAAGCCTCCACAAAGTCATAACCAAGCTAATTCTGTGTCATCTGAAACTTCACCAAGTCAAGTACAAACAATTACAACACTAAGAAGTGATAAGGTAATTGATAAAATGATTAAACCCAAGATTCCAAAGAAGATACGTGAGTCAACTCTGTAAATGAACCACCTGAATTTGAACATTTAATCAAAAAGCAACCAGAAATACAAAGTGAAAAAGATCCTCTATGTCCTATTCCTTTACCTTTTCCTCAAATGGTCAAGCAACTTCAAACTGAAAAGGATCAATCTGACATTCATGAGCTATTTAAACAGGTAAAAATTAATATTCCTTTATGGATGCAATAAAAAGAGTTTCAGTTTATGCTAAATTCTTAAAAGATCTGTACACAATAAAAAGAAAACTAATCTACCAAATAAAGCATTCTCAACGGAACAAGTTAATACTATAATATAACAGGACACGCTTCTCAAATATAAAGATCCAAGTAGTCCTATAGTCTCATGGATCATTGGAAATTTTCAAATTGAACAAGCTCTACTAGATCTTGGAGCCAGTGTTAATTTAATGCCATATTCAGTATATACATAACTAGGGTTAAGTGAGTTAAAACCTACTAATGTTACACTACAATTAGTAGACCGATCAATAAAAACTCCACGAGGAATGGTAGAGGATGTTCTTGTCCAAGTTGATCAATTCTATTTTCCAGTAGATTTCATTGTCTTAGACACTCAACCAGTTTTGAATGCTTCCATATACATACCTCTTATTTTGGGTCGACCATTCCTAGCTACATCAAATGCATTGATTAATTGTAGGAATGGAGTCATGAAACTTTCATTTGGAAATATGACCAGTGAATTGAACATCTTTAATGTGATAAAGCATCCAGGTGAGGAGGAAGACATTAGTGAGGTAGATGAAATTGATAAGATTGTAGAGGAGAAAATTAACACCTCTTTATATTCAGACCCTCTACAAGTCTGTTTAATTAATTCTGTTATTGATAGTGAAAATGCTGATGTGCAATTTTATGCTGATTTGTTAAATGATTCGCAAAAAGTATCGGGGAATGTAAGAAATTCTACTTGAAAAATTAAGCCCGATTGATCTAACCCCTGTGCACTTCTTGTATTTAATAGTTAGAAATTTTTTTCTTTCCTATTTTCATTTCTTTTGTAAAGTTTCTTTGTTTGTTTTTTATATTAGGTTTTGTACAACAGATTTTTCTCATCTCCAGGTCTAATTAGCAATTGTCTTTATTTATTTTTACCATCTTATAAGTTCAAGCCAATGTTTAATTTATGTTGGGGGGTGTGGGTGTGCATTTACTTATAATAGTGTTTAATTTTTTTTTATGGTATTTGTCATTTAAATCAGTCTTTGTGACTGGTAGACGTTAAAGAACCGGATTGGTAGTTAATTTTCAATAATTGTTTTTAGTCGTTTTTAAATTGAAAAATAGACGAAAATTATTTTGGTACGTCACTTTCAAAAAAATATACATACGTTGATCATGCATAAAACTTGATATGTTCGAAATTTAGAAAATTTTGAAAGCTAAGCACAACCTCTGTGTGACAAAAATACATATGCTAAACACCGAAGAGCAAACCGTCTTTGTGCTTGTGTAAGATGTGGTCGTACAGAACATCTAAGATGATATAATAAGTGTGTAGAACTAATTTCAGGACGAGCGTTAGATCGTTTACGGTGGATTAGGGATGGGCAGAGTAAGGGATACCCTGAGACGTCATCCTATTCTGCCCTGATGTTAAACAGATTCGTGAGGACTGAAATTAACCGTGTCACTAATGTTACCAAACCAGATAGTTCTGATACAGACTAAATATGACCAACAAAATTTATAGTTTTAGGAATAATTATAAATAAATGTAAATAAATATAGATTAAGTAAAAAAATCAGTAAATAAGAAATAGCAAATTAAATAATAAGACAACCAGTTATTTAAAAATATAAAAAAATATCTTTCACTCAGCCTTTACTTTATGCACTTGAACTTTAAATTATTTTATGTTTTGAACATGTTGTGTGTTTTAAACCAGTTTTTATATATGGAACTAATATTTTAAGTTAGGAGAATTATTTCATATAATTTACAGTTGAATTGGGTTAATATTCCTACGCTTTGTGAAAATAACCTTAATCTAATCACGCAGGATTTTCATATTGTAGTTATATATTATCTTAATATTTTTGTTAAAACTTACTCTTATAAGCACGAATATATTTCTTTTATTTCAAAAACCTTGTGAAATATTACATTCTTTGCATATGTAGTGGAGATGTATAACCAATTGAAGAATTTGAGCCAATATTTCTTGGAGAGAAATTCTGCATCTACTCGAATAAACATCTTCGCTTCTATGGTAAACTTTCGTTGAATAATCTCATTAACTTTATTTTGATTAACACTTGTTAGATTGTATTGTTAGCATTATCCTTGAAATTCTTTTATAGGAATTATACCGATATATGATTTCTGAAAAATGATCTTAGGCCATTTTTCATTATCTTTGAGCCTTGACCATTTCTTTTACAAAATTATCCTTAGTCAACCATGATTGAGCCTGAAAAAAATATATATTCTTTTCATGAAACTTGAAAAATACCCAAGCCATATAAAAATATATCAAACCTACCTTTGCTACATAATTTTCTTGCACCCACTTTTATATCAGCATGATACAGAAAAACAGAAGAAGGTGGAAAAGAAAAGGATATTGGTTGTTCAAAGAAAAGAAAAACCCATGACAAGGCTAGAAAAAAAAAGGATATTGGCTATGAAAAAGAAAGAAAGAAAGAAAGAAAATAGCCAAGAAAGTGAAAAATGGAAAGAATAAATATAAAGTTTTGGAAAAATAAAAAGAGGTGTGCTGCAACATAAAGGGTAGCTCTTGAATCCGATATACGTTATTTCTTAAACCCTAAACCGATGGCCACGTTACAACCTAAAGAAAGTCCTTTTTGATTCCAGAAATTCTCTATCTGTATTACTCCTATTTATCCATGAAAGGGAGAATGTTAATAATATATCTAATATAGTGTTGATATCCAGTAATGAGATTATGTCAAATTCCAATTTAAATATCCGTTGATTCAAATATTACATGTGATATTATTTGCTTTGTCTACAATATTCCAAGCACATGTAATCACTGAGGGAGTAGTCACTATAACATATATAAATTCTTTGCTGAGTGTATTTCAGGAAAGGATTGACATCAAGACTACCATGAAAGATAGTAATATTTCTTGAGTGATTTTTGAAACAAAAGAAATCATCACGCACACACACAAGTTTTTATAAAAATATATAGATAATGTTATAACTAACATATGTTACTCTTATAGTGATCAGAAAAAGGAAGTATTGTAACAATATACAAGAATATTGGTTTAATTTTACTAGTGAAAAATATGACTTATAAACTTCTAATTACTGAAGTTTGCAGGTAGCTTCACTGAAAACCTTCACGAGACAAAACTCGTCCACTAGGGATCACCTAGGGGTTTAATGGCTTATTGCATATACTAAATGCAATCGTGAAAAAATCTACGAAAATGATTTTACTCCTGTTTATGTTTTATTTTTATAATTTACGTTTACTAGGGACTAGTAAAGTTTAAGTTGGGGGGTGTGATTAACCGTAATTTAAATTCGAATGATTAAGTAATCAATTTTGTAAGATAAAATAAATAAATATTATAAATTATGTTTTGGGTATGAATTAAAGTTTTTAATATTTTATGTTTGAAGTTATAGGGTCAACTGCAGAAATATCAGAGAATATAGGACTATTTTGCAAAGTTTGAAACTACAAAGGACTAAACTGCGATAAGGAAACTTGGACCAATGAGAACATGACACATGGACCAATGAGAACATGATACATGGACCAATGAGAAGAAAACACTTGGCACACTCAGAGCGAGACAAATGGACCAATCAGAGCAAGACATTTGAACTTTTCTAAAGGCTCCCTAAACCTCCCAAAGGTCCCTAGACCTTCCTAAAGGCCCCTTGGCCGTTCACCTCCTCCCCCCCTCTATAAATAGGGGTTGTTTTCTCATTTCTTCAATTCATTCTCCAACAATTCCAACATCCACCACACCTTGTCTCCATTCTCTACATACACCACCCCAAGCCTTCCTACCTTCTCTCCACACCAACATATACTTTCCAAAGACCAGCCTTTATTCTCCAAAACCAGCTAGCCACACAAGAGTAAAGAGAGAAAAAAAAAGATTAAAGAGAGAAAAGAGAAGGAAATAGCCGGTGGGTGTGATACCTTTTCTGTATTCTTACTTTTCTGTTGTAATCTTTCTATTCGGATAGTTGAACTACCGCCACTTTTGTGTTTTGTATGATAATAAAGGTGGTTGTGTTTCAATTGTTCCTTGTGAAAGAAGTTACCGTTTAATTTCAGTTGTAATAATGGCAACTACCCGCACTCCGTGCTTGTCTATAGCAATGGAGCGTGAGTAGTCGTTTATATCCTCCAGTGCGAGGGGAATATATGTATATTATTGGTTTAATTATGGAATTGCTGATGTTTTATTTATACGTTTATTATATATATTATATATATATAAGACATGCCATCTAGAATAACCCCGGCGTTCCTACCGGTATGGCTAGTCCTCAACCGGAATGCTGAGGAAGTTCCACTGACGCATGATATTACTATATATAATACTATTGCCAGTCAAATAACCCCGGTGATCCTATCGGTATGGCTTGTCCTCCACTGGAATGCTGAGGAAGTTTTACTGGTAAATATATATATATTACCACCAGTGTAGCCTAAGAAGCAGCTGTGTTATATATTACCACTAGTGTAGCTTAAGAAGCAGCTGTGTTTTGGTTTATTATATACGTATTTTGCAATCACGAGATCAAGTGAATAACTCAAGTATTCCTCATGAATTGGCTCTGCCTTCTGGTTTGCTTGAGTTAATCAGTTGACGTGGATATAACCAGCTAACCTAAGAAGTTACTGTGTTATGATTTACTATCCGCAGTTAGCCTAAGAAGCGGTTGTGCTATGGTTTATATACATCAGACCTATCAGTTGACTTGCCTGTAAAATAGAAGTTGATTGTTGTAAGGTAGCCATTCCAGTATTTAACCATTAAAAAGCATATGGGACCCTTAAACTGAAGGGTATCTTTTATATTATTGTTATTTACTTTATTGTCTCCGCACTTTATTATTTCTACATTTTATTTTATTGCCATCACCTTTCTTTTATTTAAACAAGTTATCAATCTAAGCTCACATCACAAGCTATCAAAACACCACACTACTTCAAACAACAACTTTACTGTTTTTATTTTTATTTATTTATTTATTATTTTTTTTACAATCTAAATTATAGACAACTCTTCGTGGGATTGATACTTGGACTTAAAATCGAGAAACTACAATTTGACCACTTATACTTGGGTGTATAATATAATATAATTCAGACACACTAAAAAGTGCGAATCAGACACCTATTCAATTCACTACGTTACCTACTAGAAAACTTGACCAAAGGTCATGATTCTTTTTCTTTACCTCTAGTCAACAAGAAAAGGGGGACTAGAGAAAGAAACCAAATGTTATTCGGAAATGTTCAAGTATGTTCTTGCATTAGGCTCTGGCCACCTTATTAATTGATAGTTAAAACAACATAGCAATAATAAAGCTTCCATTGTGAAGGACTCAACATGCACAACGAGAAGAGCTTTCGTGTGAAAAAACGCCTTCAGTGAAGTTGTCTGCATAAGAAGGGAAATTGGTTTTGTCTTCTTAGCCTTGTTTTATATTTTATATGGCTCACATAAATTGTCATGCTGCATGTTTTATATCTTATCTTTACATGCCTTCATATGAGTCAAGGAACACATACGGAGGAGTCCCAAAGCAGATTACTCCAGTTGGCTTTTATTTTATTTTATTTTTAAAAAAATCAACCTTCAGACTTGTCACATGAACACACTAGCCACAGATATTATTGGAAAATGAATGTCTCACTAGTTTAAACACTATGATCGCTGCAACAATGGAACATAGTCACTCGCAGTTATACTAAGTGACCAACTAAAATTGATAAGTCATGAGAGCAAAATTTGTTGCATAAAGACAAAAGGTTAAGCATTCAGTTAATGTGAACAAAGTATATAAATTGGCCTCATCCATGTTATGAGGCGTCTAAGTTGGCAAGTTTTATGATCGCAATGACTAACCACCTCGATGGTCTGCAGTGCTCGCTCCCAATGTTGCGACACAAAGCACCTCATAGCTCACCGGCCCAAAATCCTTTTCGTATCCTTAACTGGTATTCCATCATTTGGAGTATGGTGGTATACCTAATAAAATATAATAAGTGGGTCACTACCTTGACGGTCCCTTGCTTCAACCACTGGACCAATGTTCAACTTAATAATTTATTAATGGAAAACTCATGGGAATGATCCAATAAATCTAAGGTGGAAACCATATAAGTCCAATTAAATCATATTATCATTGGGCCTCATTTGGACGGCCATTAACTTGGGCAGTAGCTTGATAAGGTCGGCACACTACCTAGTAAGTCTTTCCGCAACCCGCGGAACCCTCTTTGACTCAATAATTTTCTGTGAGAAAACCATAAAATTGGTCTCTGTATTGTAGAGAGAACATCATCTAGATTTTGAAAAGTATGGCAAAAAATATCTAATCCTCCGTGTGGCCGTTGGTTTGACCAATAGTTCAAGTGGGTTGCCTACCAATCTAAGAATATTCATTGCATAGTTGGCCCTTCGGTCAGGATACGCCTATACATGAAATACATAAAGTTTTTATTATTTGCCAATAGTCTCCATTGTTATTATTAGACATGTATGTTGGCAAGTTATTTATGGTGTGACCACACAGACTACATGACATATTACCTTTTTTAGGAACAATAATAAGGTCTCTGCAGTGGTCTTCATATAACAAGGTTCTTTTGCTAGCTTTGGGGTTTGATAACATTGATTCTTTGCCAATGGTTCAAATTATAAAATGGAGTTCAATTATTGATATACTTATAAATTCAAGGAAAGCATGGTCCATAGTCGCGACACCATTCTGCCGCGTGACCTACCACTACGGCTTCAAATATCTTGTGAACATGAACATACTTCCTCAACTAGTTTTTTAGGTACCTATTGATTGTGACCACCGAGACTTGCTAGGCTAATCACCTTCAGCAAGTTGAGGTTTGCCGTGTGAGTTGCGTGACCCACCACCGCGGCACCAATACCACCACAAGACTTACTATCACGACACCAAGCACCTTGGGACCTCACTACCCTACAAGGATGCTATGCGAACATCTACTTTGGTAGCGGTTGTGTCACCTTAGGTTAGCCAAGTTCATGTTCATATGAGGTGACACAGATGAACTAGGTGCATCTCCCTTGAAAGAAGTTTATTCCTTATTTGAAGTTAAATTCTTGTTATGACCAAAAAAAGAGGGGTAAAGGGATGATACTATTGCTTGTCATGGCAGGGCATCAAATAATTTTTGGGCTTATTCTGCATGAGTTTTACATTGTCATATACATATATGAGCATGACCAGATATGTGAAAGATGGGGCAAATTTACAAAATTACAATTGGGTATATTGTACTAAAGTTATTTTGGACAATTATGTTACACTTTTGAAATGTTGTGCCCCATATCAAACTTCAGAACCATCTCGACACATGGTCATATCCTCTTTATCATAATTGGGTAGTAAAGCTTGCCTTAGCATTTTCATAGGCTCATTAATGTAGATAGATATTTTAATGATTGTTATCCCACATGTGCTAACTAATGACATTTCTTTATGCGAGGAACACCATTGCTAAGGGCAACCTATAATTGTGCACTTCCCACTCGTGAACTACGGCTTTGACAAGCTCAGGAAGTGGTCATGGAATAAGAAAATCTTGCATGGTTATACATTTTCAAAATTACGGCGAGCCGAGCATTTATATCTTCTCAACCTTATCAATATGAAGGGATTGACCTTCAAGCTGCCGAAAAAACTTTATTCTTGAAAGCCCCTATAAGGTCACATAATAGCTTCCACTCTCATTAATTAGAGCTATACTTCAAGGTGATGAGCTACTTACCCAGAATGCCATATGGCCTAACCCTCAAGGTTGAGCGAGCACCACATCATGACACTATAATGTCCCCAACAAAGAACCTTGGTCACATCAACCTCATTTTCCTACTATAAGTTATTATAGAGAAGACACCGCTTCGGTTTTCTATGTCTGCTTCATACCTAATGGGCTGAACATATTTATTGGAGTGCTAGTACGGAGCACAATATTGGAGTTACAAGTTACAACTAGTATCTTGATTCGAGCAACCTATTCTGTGGAGCTTGATTCGCCAAGGTGGGGGATTATTTTACCCACTTCACAACGGAACTTTGCCTCTTGGCAACACTTATGAAGGTTTCCTCGAGCAACTGTATGACTACACATATCAAACTAAGGAAGGTCTCTACATTACCTCAGATATTTTCGTGGAGCACAATCTCATGGGCTTTCTGCACAAGGGTGATAGTTTTTCTATTAGCTAATCTTGTAACCCAGTAAGTTCTTTTCGCAAAGGCAATAGTTCTGCACATCTCATTTCTAGCCAAAATTTTGGAATTCTTATCTCCAGCTGGGGGATTTCACGGAGTACTTCCCAAAGCTATATCTACGAGTACTATATCAAATTGATGCATATTTTCATCTGGGCCTAGTCATCAAATGGCGGTATTGGACTTGGATGACCTCATCAAAATGCTATGAAATGGTATTCTTGAACATCATATCAAGGCAATATCAAAAATGATGCACGTATGGAATTTCCATTATAAGCAAATGCCTGCGAGGGCAAATATAATGGCTTGTAATAGCATATGGATTCCGCATTATATTTTGGATTCAAGGAGATATCCTAATGTGAAAAATTTATACATTTTCTCGCATTATTGGAAGGCTCGTCGCGAGCATTGAGGAGAACGCAACGCCAAATAGTTTGTCTTTATTACAAAAGTATAGATGGAGCCTCGTCCAAAAGATGAGAGTAACACCACGAGCATATCACCGTGAAAATGATAAATAGATCTTTGTCCAAAAAGACAAGAGTGGTACCATGAGAATATCGCAATGAAAATGGTAAATAGATCCTTGTCCAAGAAGGCAAGAGTGGAACCGCAAGCATTTGGGGGCAATCCTGGAGTGACTTACTTAGTCCGCCTCCCCCCGCCGCAGAAATGGTAAATGGTAAATGGTAATTAGATACCCTCAAAGGTAAAATGGTACACTGTTCCTCTGCCGGCCTTAACATAAAGCAGTGCGGATAGAGTATGATTTTCAGTCTCGCCCCGAGGTACAGGGCTTCGAAGGTTTAGTCTGCTAGAGCAGGCCACCCAACATATGTCTCACTACCTATTGGGTTGGACCCGACTGGGATCTTGGGAGACTCCGATAAATGGGTCAATGGTTTGGATCAACATATAAAATGAGCATGATTTTCAATTTTGGCCCGCGACAGAGCTTCGAAGGCTTAGTATGCTAGAGCAGGCCTCCAGTTGTATGGCTCGCTACTCATTGGGTTGGCCCTGATAGGGATCTGGAAAGGTTCTTACACAGAGCTGATGGTCTGGATCAGCAAATGGGATTTCTTGGTCATCCTCGTAATGGTATTTTTCAACAAGAGTTCATTATTTTCTATGGATACTAGCATTACTTGTACAGGCTCACCTCAAATTGGAGAGGTCATCCTATATCTACAGATTTCAATTCATACACATGCGCAATGGTGACTCTATACTTCAGTTGCGCAAAGGTCACTTTATTTATGCGCACTAATCATTGTGCAAGAGGGGGGACACATTCTTGACAACTATCTTGCCTATTAACCATCAGTCCATCACTAAGAGGAAATAACCACTTATATACTCATATGCCCAGTGTAGTAGAAATTGACTTAGTCTTTGGTATTCTTGGAGTGCTATCATACACGTATTAGGCTCTCTCATCCAGAACACTTGACATTATAAGAGGCGCGATTACTTGACTATTTGCACCTTCCCAACTATAGAGGTTCTTCACGCTCCACTTGCAAACCAAAAGCATCTCGAAAGGCCATTATCTGCCTTAGACTACTTCGGGTAGATTGGAAATTATTCGGCACTTGTATTGTCTCTTATAGAAGTGGTTGGCCTAAATGCTTCTATTAAATAGGGGGCTAATGTAGATATTAGCAGTCAATCGAGGCTCCCTTTAAGTTAACACATCACTTCGGCTGTCAGTCTATTCAGGTTCTCTCAAGCATCACCAAGTCTCATGTCAGCCGTGACCTCCATAAACTATGATATGTTTCAGACCGCGACTGACTCTCAAGCCTTACATCAGGGGTCAAACTTTGGTCAGTGGATTAGACGTTGCGTCAGTTGAGCTAGCCTTCACTCCAAAACCACAGTTAACGCAACATGTTGATGGTCAACGCAACAAGCCTCCTAAATTGCGATGTGCAAAGAATATTGTTGACAATTTCCAAGACCAAGGGTCATGATCTTCTGTGCTTATGCCACTTTTTTGGAGAAGTGTTTGACACAACCTTGACTGAGCCTCTCAACCTAAACCTCGAGGTATATACTTCAAAACCTCGACTTACCCCAACTGAGCTCTTTCTTGTGGTGAGTCATCCAAGTGGATTTGCAATGGTACACTAAGGGACGGGAAAACCTACTCCAAAATAGCACAAGTACAAAAATACACAAGTTTTTACGACCATTATGTATGCAAAGCCCATCAAAAGAAGGTTCATGCATACAGGGGCAACTAACCACTACAATGTTTTTGGCAATAGAGAAATGACAGCAGAAGACTTGGGCCAATTTTACGAAAAAATATTTTAGTCATCAGCACCACGGTCAGCTCACACACCATAGATACAGTCAAACAACAAGTGCGGATAAAAAATGGTGTGCACGCGCAGGATGCTTCCTACGACCTAGCACGCGCAGGGGGCAAATGTAGTACTCGAAAACTTTAAGACACATGTTTTCACCATAACAGGACAAGTGATAAAAATTATCAATTGATATGAAAATGGCGTCTAACAGCGTCTACTGGATCGGTGTAGATAATAATGTCATGCATGACGTTCAAGGCATGACACTCATACGCGACACCTAAGGTGCGATGCCCTTTGGCCGCGATGCCCCTTGGCTGCGACACCCCCTGGTAGTGACGCCTTGACAGTGCCAACTGGACTGACGTAGTTAATAATGTCATGCGTGACGCCTACGGCACGACACTCATGGGCAACACCTAAAGAGCGACGTCCCTTGGCAGTGACACCCCCGGCTGTGACACCCCATGGCCGCGATGCCCTCTAGGCGCGACACCCTGACAACGTTAACTGAACTGGTGTAGATAATAACCCAAGACATGACACTCGTGTGTAACGCCCCAAAATACACCCTGGACGGCATTACATACAATAACCATTTACAATCATGAGAGCAACTACATCACTTCATATGCAAAAGAATTTTTCTTCATCATTCAGGCATATACAATAACATCCAAAAGAATATGCCCAACAATGGCATTTACATCCCCAAAAGAATATTAAAGTCAGACTTGCAGCGGAAATACAAAATAAACTAGACTACACAATATTTCAAAGGATGTCCTAGTCTAGTACAAAAGCAGCTACTGCTCTACATGTCCACATCGGGATCTATGTTCTCCTCGAGGGGAGCCTCCCAATGCCCCGGCTCTTCGATGCCGAGATCCTCCTCTAGCACCACATCTGAAAAATGTAATTTGTAGGGGGGTGAGCCCGAAGCTCTGTAGCCACATTTCTCCCAAACTCAAACAAGGTTTTAAAAACATAGAAACGGTCGGTCTCATTTCACAATTAACATATATAATCTTTTAAATAAAACAGGGGTATTTGAAAAGAGATCTCAAGTTTAGACAGTAGCAATAATTTAATAAATGAATCACAAAAATTGAGTTTAGCAACAGTAATCAATATTCCACTTTAGGCTATTAAAAAAAAAAGGGCTTCTTCCCCATGCATTGTCCCATACCAATGCATCGGCAAGAACGACCCAACACATACTTTCAAGTATTTTCGGTTCATCCTCGTACCATGTATGATGTTTGCTTCCCATGAATCTACCCTACGATTATACCTAGTCCACCAATTACAATCACAATCACAAGCACTTTAGAAAGAGGCGTCTACCATCCTAATGGCAGTGACGAGTCCCTTCCTAGGAAAAGTATACTATCCCTTGTTCGAACTCCAGTGAACGATAGTGGTTGCATTACCAAATGACAACCCACTACAAGTGTTAGGCAACCATCTCACCCCCCATTGGGGGTAGACTAACCTCTAACACTCTACGGCATCTCTCGAAGGTAATTCAAGTCCATCGCAACACCCATACAATAAGGAAACCGAGAATAAGCTCAATTCACAACAATTTCAAGGAATTACCAAATTCCACATTTTCTCATGTAACACACCATACGATAATTAAAGAAAATACACAAGAGATCATTATAGCATCATTTGGTTATGTAATATCAAACACTAAGTATTGGAAATCAATAATTAAGAACAATTTAGAGAAAAGTTCATCTATCTTGAAATCTAGGGTTTTTAAGCAAGAAAAGGGATTCAAGGTTTGATCAAGCAATAATTTTGTGTAAATCATGGTAATAGTCACAAGATGTTGAGAAACAATGATTATATAACATACATGTATAATCTAAGGTGAAAAGATTACATATATATATGCCCTAGCCTCAATGTAAGTGAATGAGAGAAAACCCCCTACCTTGAATCTTGAAGAACTAGGGTTTTGATGCTTGAATCTACCCCTAAATCTCTTGTTTTTCCTTCCTTCCTTCCTCTTTTCTCTTCCTTTCTTTCTCTCTTAGGGTTTCTAATGTTGGAGTAGCTGAAATGGGGTCAAAATGGACGACCTTGGGTATTTATAAGGCTAAGAGTGGACCACGGTCGCGACTTAAAATGTTCAGACTTTTATCGGGTGTACCGGTACCATTTGGTACCGGTACCATTTAGTACCGGTACCCAGTACCGGTACTACAAACCTTCTGGAATAGGGGTACCGGTACCCAGTACTGGTACCAAAAACCTTCTGTAAACGGGGTACCGGTACCA
>CM042196.1:9216049-9228514 GCA_023539305.1 Ilex asprella
TTTTTCAGATATACAACAGCGTCGAAGGTGAAGATATGAACTCGAATTGTTCAATTCATCACAGCTGATACTTTATCACTTAGCTGAAAATAAGTGATAGTCATCAAGGTCTAAGAATTAGCTTTAGTATGGATGCAGAATGATTAATGCTCTCTTGTTCATTCCTTTTGTTCGACAAGAAACCATACTTGCAAAATATCTTAGGGTAATAGAATTTTAGTATAATATAACAACTTGATTATTTTTTAATTCGTTGCTTCTAACAAATGGAATCATTACGCATTGTTCTTAACTATAAGTTTATTTCAATTGCTGGTGTTTCTTAAATTTTGAATTTTCTTTTCTAGTTGAGAAATTCATTATCCGTAAAGAAGTAAGAACATCTTTTTTATTAATATTACTTATATAAATTTGAAATATTTATTGGCACTATCTAGGTATGTCCACCTTACTATTTTTATACAATACCAATTAGAATAGAATCATAATCAAATGAATAGTAAGTTTTGGCCACACTTCAGATGCGTTACAGATATTTTTGGATAAATTTTGAACATATTAGAGTCATTTTTTGTGATTTTTTTCAAAACATAATGGAGTAAGTTTATTATTGTATAAATATTATTGTAAGTACATTAAAATCATGATAACAACTTATAATTTCAAAAATAAATAGAGTTAGAAAAATTCAAATGTTTATTTGATTTGACTAGCCACCATCTAAGAGAGAGTGAGAGAGAGTGGGGAGAAGATTTTTTTTTATATATAGATTAGAGACATTATCGCACTTCTACTTAAAAGTAAAAGTGTCATAAGGCCTTATAAATCACACACACACCCAATGGTTATCCAATGTGGGATAACCTCAGTCCATCACCACCTAAGCCCGAAGACCATCCTGCTCTTTGGCAGGTCCCAGAGGGATGCAGCTGGCCCACATGGGAACCGCCCTTGGGACGCACCCATGTCATTAAGCAAACTCTTTTTTTGATCAAAGACACTACAGCATTTCTACTTAAAAATAGATTCAATTCAGTATCTATATTAGAGATAAAGGGTTGATTGGTAGCATGATTATTTTAATACTAAATAGAGAAAGACCTTTTTTGATGGTATTATCAATGAAGTTCTTATCCAATTCTTTCAAAGTACTAAACCAAATCAGGTGTCAATTTTAAATAGTTGCATTAGACGTATTTTTCATACATAGAAGATTATAATTAGTCTTTTATTTTTATTTCTTATTAGTATACACGACGTATTCTGATTTTTGGCCTTTTAGGGTTATTGAATTTTTAAGTTTCTAATATAGTATTATAAAATATAAATGTATCATATAAGTTTTATTTTTGGAAAGAAAAAATCAAAATTTATTAAGTGTCCACTCTAAAAGAATTAAGTGTCCATCACCAATTTCCCCTAAGACTAATAACCGCCTTAGCAACCCCCATCAAGGGCTCCAACCGTTTGCTAATCATCTGTCTGTCGATACCAAGTATACAAGTTTCAAAGCATAATTTCGTGATTACCTTCCATTCTCAACACCAACCACAACTTCGGCTCTTTTACAAAAATACTAAGTTTTCCAAAATCTCACATATTTATTTGCAACATAATACATTTTAAAAATAACTCACACACACACCAAAAATACAATTTGTACCATTTTATAGAAAAATTCACAAATTAAAGGATTGTGAAGTTGTACACATCAACACCACTCTTTCTATACTTTAAAATAACTTAATGATACCCAAAATCATGGTAAAATATATTAAATCATATCATAAGAATCAATACATTTTTTCCTCAATTTATCATTTCAATACTTATAGTCACTTTGATATTTTATCAAACCCATGATAGACATAAAATCTCCAATACACATTCACAAAGTAACATACTCATTCTTAAGAGACAAATCAAATATATTATATACAAAATCACATATATTTTAAAGAACCTAAAATCTAAAGTTTATCAAACATCTATAACAAAAATCAAGTTCGGGTTTCAATCCACAATACTCAAATTCATTTAATGCATGTATGCTTACAAATTCGTAGTAAACTCATCATTTAATTAAGATACATAGAATGAAAATATGTATTTAGCTCATACTAAACAAATAGATGTCGAACATACATGAGATACATCAATATATATGCAAGAGAAATGAGAACCTTACTTTAAAACTCAAGAATCCACGCTCCGCATTCAAGCGTCCAAGTGAATCTAAGAATCCCAAGTAATTCTTAGATTTCCAAACAAAAGTCCAAACTCTAAAAACCTTCTTCTTCTCTCTTTTTTTTTCATTTATCTTGTCCTACAGTTCTAAGAGGTATTGGGTGATATTGGAAAGAAATAATGGGACAAATGGAGCTGAAAATGGTGTTTTGAAACCAACAAATTCCAAATTTCAATGTTCATAGGGCCAAAAATGTATTTTTCTCTGAAATTATATTTTATCGCTAAACATCTCCAATTTGATATTTATGACTATTCTAAAGTTTTTCGATGTTCCGGATTCATTTTTAATAGTATTTTAATTTTAAAACATTTAATTTTATGATTTATCTCAAAATCAAAGTCAATTTATATTCAAAACACTAAAATTATTATTTTACCCATTCAAACTGTTATATGAGCTAAACGCCTATTCCAAGGTTTTTGGATCTCTCGAATTCAATGGTAATACTATTTTGACCTAAAAATACTTAATAAATTTACTTTGTTACCATTACCAACCTTAAACAGCTCAAAAATTAAATTTTATGCAAAAGTCAATACGCACATAACTCAAACTTACGCAACTATTCATTTAACAACGATTCAAAATTTCTCTCATTATTTTAATCATTTTAAAAATACTAGCAAGTTAATATTATTTTTATTTATCTGAAACACGGGATTTCACAAAGTATAATAGTCATTTCTCTCTCTCTCTCTCTCTCTCTCTCTCTCCCACAAATAAAAATAAAGTAAATACATTTTTTACTTCTCTCATACTCGATTTTGTTCCAATTTAAACATAAAACACCAACTAATTAAATTGTTCATTCTTATAAAGGATCCACAATAAAAAGTAATTAATATAAAAAAAAATTTTAATAAAGTTGTTATGAGGGAAAATAAAACACAATAAAATAGTACGTGAACATTCCATACATAAACAAGTTAAGAATCATAAAAAATAAAAAAAAATAGTAAAATAATTCAATGACATGATAACAAGGAATTATGAATATATACTGGTAGTTGATCATGTAATACCACAATTTTCATGAACAACATATAAAACAAATAAGAATACAAAAATAGTAATGAAATAATATATTGTATCCCGAAAAGTGCGAGTCAAGCAAGAGATGAGAAAGACAAATATATGTGTGGATCTGTTTGCTAAAAAAATATACTTAACCATGATGATCTATACACACTTACAATTCATATGGATTATACTATTAAACAATTGCACACAGATAGCATGTGTATGAAATAACACATATATAATGTTTAATATATCTAAGATGCCTAAATTACTAAAAAAGGAAAAATTATGTGATACCAAATTGTAACATTGAACATTTTTACTATGATAGTATCTTGTAATCCACACATGATTTGACAAATTAAAAAAAATGCATAAAATATAGAGTAACACATATATTACTTTTAATCATTTGGTATCATCAAGTAATCAATTTATCTCACTTAATATGTTTCATGGATAAAGATTCGACAGTAAGGGACGAGTATAGACTACAATTGTTGCGAGATGCGCAGACACTTCAATTTTTTAGATGAGGCACAGGGTTGGCCATAGAGCCTCAAAAATAATCGTCTAGTGCCCCAAAAATTTATGGCCCCAATTTAATTTTTAGTCCTTAGTTCAGCTTCATGTTCTGAAGCTCTTTGGAATTGACCAAGTTAAAGGTCCAATATATTTCACAAATCTATCTAAAGTCTTATAAAAATCATAAAATGTAACAATATTTTCCCAAGTCTATATAAAGTCTTAGGTTCCGTTTGTGTTAGTGGGATAAGGATAGAAAATGCAAGAAATACAAAATTTTTAAAATTTTTCTGTGTTTGGTTAGTATGAAATGGAAAATGATGAAAAAAATAATTTTTTTTTATGCTTAAATTTTTTGACAACTAACCAACTATTTTTTTTTTTGTAAAAAAGTACAAGGCAATGCAAGAAAGTTGTGATCTATAACTAACTTTCTATTTTATCCTTATTTTTATTAAAATATTTTATTGGTTATCAATTTTAAAAATTTTTGGTATGAATTTGATTAACTATATAATTTGGTCAAAAGACCTTCGTGTTGGTGTTTGTCCTAGAATTGAGTTATGAGCCATTTTTAAAAAAAAAATTAATTTGCAACTTTAATACATATTTTTTCCTTCTTTAGATCAATTTAATATAATTAAGGATAATTTAGACTATAATAAAAAAATTCTTGTAACTTTTCTTTTTTCAAATAATAGAATGAATTTTTTTTAAAACTTTCTCTTAAGCTTTTCATGCTAGCCAAATATATGCATGAAAACATATTTTATCATTTTTTTTCTTTTACTTCACTTTTCTATTATTTTTACTTTTTATTATTCTTTTCTTCCTAACTAAACAGACCGTTATAGAAAATTCTAAAATATAACAAACTCTTCTAAAATAAGTCTAAAAGTAACGACTTCTAACTTTAAAAATAGCAATTTTTCTCAAATTTTTTTTATTCTTTTTTCCTTCACTCTCACTGCCTATGTCCAACTTTTTCTGTCTCTCTCACCCTCATTGTCTTGCTCTGGTTCTTTATCGTTATCTCTATTTTTTTTTTGTCTCTTTCAAACTTTATTCAGTTTATTAATCTGTAAGATCACGAGTTCACAATTACACTCAATTTATTATTTGATCCTACTCGATCCCTAAATCATTGAAAATAAATCATATAGCAACTCTCTTTAAAATGTCTAATAATTATTAAAAAAAACTATTATCTTCTTAAAATATTAAATGAGGTCTCATGTGGCTCCAATTTGTGTTGGGCTGCCTTTGATCATCCCTAACCCACCCCTTTCAGCAGCTCAACGTTCACGTTGCTGCATACACATTTTCTCACCTACTTTTCATTGCAATATTTCACCTACTTGAATACCTAGCACAGGTTGTCACAGTCCAATTGGTCACCACCGGTGTTCCTCAGTTACCTATGTTGAAGCAAATGAACACTAATTCTACCTTATGTTATACGAACTGAGGAATGAATCATATTCAACTGAGCTGAGTGAATTCAGGTGAAACTACCCGTCTCCTTCACATGGTGTCACGGGCAATAAATTTGAAAAAATCCAAACTATGTGGATACAGGAGAAGTTATAAGGGAGAGTGAGATGAAGTCCCTTAGCTCGTGGAGGAAGGGGTGGCTAGAATTGAAAGTTTGGTTCTCGCATGATGATGAAGTCATGGAACTTTGTTGGATTATAGTAGCTGTTTTTTTTTTTTTAATATGTTTGGTTCAACATTGGAAGTATATGACGAGACGTCAATGGGATTAATAATTTAGTTTAAAATTTAATTAACAATAACATATGAATAGGTGTTAAGGGAATTCGATTATAACAAAAAGAGATAATCAATTCATTATTGTTGAATCTGGCCTCACTGTTCAGCTCTTGCTTTCTCAATTTCATGTTTGTACTGCAAATTCACTCAAGCCACCTTCGACCAGCAGTCGAGCTTGTTACCTAGGCAGCCCAACTAAAAAAGGATTGGTTTCACCCAGATTCTAGATAGACACTGGACTTTATCGTGACCCGATTGAGCGGCCAAGTCAATTCAAAAAAAAAATAAAATCTTAATGATTGTATTGGACATTGTTAATTTATGTGATTGTATGCTTTTATGGTTGAGATTTGATAGTCAGGTGAGACAAAATGCTTATGCTGAAAAAAGTTAAATACAAAAAAAAAAGATAGAGTTGTATGATTTATCATTTTACAAGTTTTTATTGTTAATTGTGCATTTCGGATGGTATGCACTTAGTAGAAAAAAAAATAATTTACTGGGGGACATTACTAACAAAAATTATTGGTAATAATTGGTGTGTTAAATTCACAAAAAAAATGAAGGGAGATCCATTTGAGAGAGAAACAACGGGAATCACACTTTGCACTCCGACAGATTTAATAATTCTCACTTTGTACCTTTAAATATTAAATTTTTCACATTGTACCTATAATATATTAAATGTATTGCAATATGTCTCTGTCGTTAGCTTCCATTGTTCATTCTGTCAACTCCAATAGAGTTAATGTTTTATGGAATGAACAACAAAAATTAACGACAACGCCAAATTGCAATATTATTAATATATTGAGGGTACAATGTGCAAAATTTAATCTTTGAGGCTGTAAAATAATTTTTTTTAAAAAAATTTTGAGGTGCAAAATATAATTTGTCCTAACTATTATCATCAGACGACTTTCGTGGGAGCACGATAAGGATAGGGCTATTTGAAAAATATTTTTTTTCATCATAAATTTTGATTTATTAGATATTAATAAAAGAAAGGAAAATTTCATAAATGCACCCTAAAACATGGCCTTATTTTAAATTGCTCCCTCTCTACGAACTTTCAAGTGTACCAATTTATTCTTTGAATTATGTTATTTATCTCAATTGACCCTTTCGATTAAGATTACCAGTTAGGTGGCGTTTGATAAAACTGAAAGCTAAACACTGAAAAATAAATGTTGAATGCTAAATTTTTTTAATTCTTAAACTGTTTGGTATCAACTGAAATTTAAGTATTAAATTTAATCAAATTGTTTGACAAATATAAAGAGTCGAAGTCTAAAAACTATTATTATTTTACTTTTGTCCTTCTCTTTAAGCATCTCTCTGCAACTGCCTTATTCTTTTTACCATCATTACAAAATGGTGGTGGAAATGGTGGCGGCGACGATGATGGTGGTGGTGATGGTGGTATAATGGTAGCGGTGACAACGACATAAAAGTAATGGCGGCGGTGCCGATGGTGATGGTGTTGGTGGTGGTGGCGGTAACATAATGATAGTGGTGGTAATGGAGTCACAATGGTAGTGACGGTAGTGGTGATGATGGCGGTGGAGGTGGTGGCGACAATGGTGGAGGTGACGATGGCACAATGATAATAATGGTGATGGTGGTGGTGGTGGTGGTAGCAACATTTTGGTGGTGGTTGTGGTGACGGTGACATAATGATAGTGACAAGGGTTGTGGTGGCGGTAGCATAGTAGTTGTGGTGGTAATGACATAATGGAAATGGTGGTCGCGACAACACAATGGTGGGACAGTGGTGATGGTGATGGATGTGGAGGTGGTGGTAGCAATGGTGGTGGTGGTGATGGTGGTGGTGACGACAATAGTAGTGATGACAGTAACACAATAATAGTGGTGGTGACAGTGGTACAATGATGGTGGTGGTTGTGGTAGTGGTGGCGGCGGCGGTGGTGGCGGTACAATGGTGGCTGCGATGACACCATGGTGATGAGGGTATATTTGTCCATTATGAGAAATTGATAAAATCCGCACTCACTAACATTTTCAACATTAAGTAATAAGTAGGTGACTTGCTACTTAAAATTTTAGTTTATTTTTAAGAAGTATTTAAAATATTAAGTAGTAGAGGTTTTAGGTTATCAAACGAGTTTAATTTATTAAGAACTTAAAGTATTCAGTTTTAACCCTTAAGTGATATTATCAAACACCTCCTTAAACAAACAGAACTATTAAGGGGCCATGGCCCCCTCATTTTTTGGATAAAAACCGTTATATAAATATTATATTTGTGAAGTAATTCAATTATATGTAATTTAATGATCCTCTAAAAATATCACAATTATTATTCCTATGGACAAAGACGTAATAGAAAGTTTCAAAAGCTAGGTAGTGATTGATTCATGTCGGTGTTATATGTATGACTTCGTATTTTATGGGTGGCTTCTCTCAAGTAAATGCATCTATTTATTTTTTAAAATCATTAAAAAAATTTTTAACTGAACCGAAACAATGTACTATTTGTGTAGTAGAGCATGTATTGAGTTATAAATTTTGGATTATTTGATGAATTTGTATTGAAATTATTGACAATTTAATGAAACTAAATTGGCATTTAGTCGTACACAAGTAATTCGTAGATGAAATCAAGTTGAAATTGTTTATTATCATTATTTGATTAGTATTTATAATTAATTGGACAAAATTGAATCTATTCTCCCGATTTAACTGGAAATAGATAATATTGTAATATATCGTGTTATAAAATAAACTCATTGAATATCACTATTTGACTCCTCTTAATATTAAATCCTGGTCTCGTCAATGTCCTTAAATGAGAGAAATCAACGAATAATCTTTAAAAAAAAAATTGTCTTATTTAGTAGTTAATCGTAATAAGATTTGTATATTCATCGATTAATTTTTTTTATTGTTATAGGATGGTGTTCAGACTTGTGTCAACTACTCCCTCGAACTCTGAGACCAGCTATCGTAGCTCGAGCTAATTTTAAGAACATGTTCTCTAAGAAATAAGGATGACTGACTTTTAGGAAGTGTAGGAAGTATCAAACCTTAAACCTTATACTTGTAAGAGGACAGTAATGACAATTGGATTATCCTTAAAGATTAGTCATCGATTAATCTTAACGAAAATGATCGAGTAAAGCACATTACATAGTTCAAGGAACTAATTGAGTCAATTGCAAGTTCAGGGGCAATTAAAACACTAATGCTATTGGAAAATAATTTAATGATATAATTTGAAAATTTACCGCATTATGACAATTGGATTGATAGTATTGAGATTCAATGATACTTTAATGTTAGAACTCACTGACAATCTAATAACTATAATCATTAAGTCTCCAAATTATGTCTCAATAACATTGCTCCAATTAAAAACAAATGGCATAGTTCATTGGACATTTATGAGATTTACTTATCTATATAATAAAGTAGAGCGAAGTTTGAATCCAAAAGACAAAGAGAGGTTCAGATCATTTTGAGACAAAACATAAACAAATCTAACGGATAACGTAATCCCAATATAAAAGACGGTTCAGATCATCTCAAAAATTTTAATCTAATAGATCAGAATGAGTGCTGAAATTTGTTTTCCCGCCCAACAATTCCAAGAGACCTTTAATTTTTTGACTCTGAAGTCTCTCTCTTAACCTAAAATACATCTTTTCCCATCTCATAGTCTATCAGTTAAATCTTCTCCCGTATCTTTCTCCTCTCTCACTACTGTGTTGCCCTATTCTTTCTTGCCTCTCTCTTTTCTCCTCTCTCTTCTTTCTCTGCAAGCCGGAGCTACCAAAGACCAACCGCCCAATAACCACCGGAACCACCACCAAGGTATTCCTTCCACCTCTCATTCTCTCTATGCTTCTTATCCCCTACCCACCTCCACGACAACCACCAGCGAGCTTTAAGGGAACCACCAACGAGTCAACGACACCAACCACAACCCCCTAACCACCTCACATCGACCCCCATCGAAACTCCCAAACCACCCCCACCACTAAACCCCCAAACCATCGCCAAACCAGCCCCCACTAAAACCACTCCAAGATTAGAGTATCTCCGACCACAACCCCCCAGCCATCTCACACCGAAACCCTCAAACCCTTAAATGGGCCCCATTGAAACCCCCAAACCAAACCCATCACCGAACCCCTAAAACACCGCTAAACCAGCCTCATCGAAACCACTCCAAGATCGCAGCATCTCTGAACCACACACTTACAGATAAATTTCAAATTACTTTGTGAATGTATTTTGTGTAACTTTGTTTGGTTTGGATTATTTTATATATTAAATTATTTTTTGACATGTATTCATTCGGGTGTTGATTGAATTTGATGATGGTGATTTTTTTCTTTTTTGTAGTTGATTGAACTTCTTTATGAGACGTGAGATTGGTGATGGGAGTTTGCTAATTTTAATTCGGATTTCTTGGCTTTTTCAGGAATTTGGGTACACCTTACTAAGCGGCAGCAAAACTTTTGAAGTGGAACTATAAGATAGAGGTTGATATATGGAGTGTCGGTGTGATTCTTTATATTTTGTTATGTGGGGTTCCACATTTTTGGGCAAGAATTATTCATTGCCAATGGTATATACCTTCACTTTCTCTAAAATATCTTTTTGATTTACTATGTTTCTAAGTACACAGTTTGTTAGATTCAAGTTTTTGGTTAATACAATTTTTCAGAAAACAAGTTTTTACAGAAAGTGACCTTAAATCATGTGTTTGACCAAATTGAGATGCGTTTTTTTAATCTTTCTTGAGAAAAATGAAGCAACATGAAGCCTTTTAGATAAAATTATGTTTTAGTTTGTTTTGTTGTTACTAAAATCAATGGTTTCCTGTTTTCTCTTGAGAATAGCAAGATGAGGAATGAGTTGTGGTCTAGGTGATAACAGAGAGTCTCTCTTGGTCTCACCCTCTTGCCCTCCCCGAAATCCCACTGTTCCAGCCCATACCACACCAGCTCACAGCACCAACCAATGATGTTGCTCTATTTTTATAGGTTTGTTGTTTGATGTCGATGGATTTTTTAGTTATTATTTCTTTGTGGTTCTCTTTATATTTTATTATAAGTTTTATTATTTTTAAATTTTTTATCAATTTGATCTATTTATGAGAATTGGTATTATTATGCTTAGTATACTTTTCACCAATGCAGTAAAAAGTTATTTGCTCATGCATATTTTTATTATTTTGGTTTTGTTGATTGAATTCATTAGTTTTTTAGATCTTAAGAAGTTTAGTGCCATGCCACATCACCCTATGCCTCTGAACATGTTTCCTATTTGTTTTATTTGTATTGGTAAATCCTATACTCATAAGTTAGCATTTTGTACTTGACTCGAAAGTTTAAGTCTAAGCTCTGAGTGGTTTGTTCTAAACTTCTTAACTTAAGTGATTTTGTTTCCTTCATAGTCTGATATGGGATGCCTTTTTACCCTTCACATGTAGGTTCTAACAGCTAGCTACCAACTTTTTATATTGTCAAACTCAATGCTCATTGTATATTCCATGATCACTTGAAATGTAAAATTACTTGAAATTCTTTATCCATTTATTATTTTGGCTAATGATCTATTTTACATAGTGGTTTGTGTTTTTAAAGAGTCATGGATTCTGTTAAATTCTATATTGTTATTTGAATGAAATACTCCGAGAACTTGCATATAGGATAGAAAGTAGAACCCAACCTTTGATGTGTCTGTCTCCCCTGCACCATATGTTTTGATGTGTCTGTCATGAGCCTAAATCAACCACTAATTTGAATTTTATGATCAAATTGATGGTCACCTAGACTATATGTTTGGTCTTTTGTCTATATATACTAAGCTTCCTTAGTTTGAAACATGGTTTGAGAGAATTTTGTGTTTGAACCTATTCATGTGTCTGTCTCCCCTGCACAATACTCAATTTTGAACCTATTCATTGACCCATCAGAATAAATGGAGTTCAAGTAGTAAGTACCTTCGTAATCATCTTGAGATTGTCTTATTTAAGCGATGATTTGAATCTTCTTTAAAGTGATCTTTCCATATTCTTAACCAAATTGTTCAGTAAGTCTTGCCTAGCAAGGACCTTTTCTAAAAAAATTGATTACTTTGCTGACTAGAAAGTTTAGATTCTTTTGGTCTAATTTTTTTTTTTACCTTTGATATTTTGCTTTGTGATATTGTATTTGTAGTTTGGAGACAATAGAACCAAGAGAAATTGAACTTCAAGACCCTCGACCTTTTCATCCTTCAGGGTATGCATTATTTAGCTGTTGCCATATATGATTGCTGCCTAGGTGGTTTTTGATTCTTGAAGTCTCAATTTATTGTAGAGCGTGATGCAGGATAAACTGTAAAACGAGTTCTGTGGTACTATAAGGAAAAATATATAAGGACTTTAAAATTTTAGACCATTGTAGTAAGTTGATATTTTATCACATCATGATGTTTAAATTTTGGGGACATGATGTGTGGGATGGTTTGTTATTAATAATCAATTTTTCTGATTCTGGCCCTACATGATATCCAAAATCATTTGTTTGTTGTTTTGCGTCCAAGCAGTGACTTATTGGTTCTGACTTGACCCAAATTGATACCAATCAGAACTTTTAAGCTTGAAGCAAACCATTTTAGCTGTACTTTTGGGATTCCTAGATTTTTGTTCATAAGCCAAACTGACGAAGTTGGGTTGTAACATTGCAAGATAATAAAGAAAATGAATAATAGATAGATTCTCAGGAATAGCTATGGTTGCATAGTTGCATCATTAGAAAGGAGTAATGCGTACTTACCACCCATCCGCTTAAAAGAGTATTTGATTTTTAGTTAAAGAAACTGGAAGGGCAAGAAGAGTATTTGATTTTTTTGCACATACACTAAATGATCTACATATGCAC
>CM042196.1:9248013-9278262 GCA_023539305.1 Ilex asprella
GGGGGGGGGGGGGAAGAAGGGCTGGTTCAGGTTCTGCCAAAGGTAGAAGAAGAGCAAAAATTAGAAATTACAGAAAGCTCTCCTTTAGTTTCAAAAAGCTTTATTTTGATCCCTATATTCTTGTAAACTTAATTTTAACTATTTTTTTACTTGATAAGTTGGAAGAACAGAATTTTGGAAAATTTATGGCAGTCTCGAAAACAGAAAATTCGTTTTTCAAAGAAATTACACTTTGACCCCAAAAGTTTCAAAAATTATGATTTAACCCCAAAACTTTAGAAACTTTTTCCAAACAACTCATAATATTTTCATACCCTATTACCTCGTATTAAAAAGGGTATTTATATGTAAAATACATATTAAGTATATATCAATGGATAAGAAGTATAAAAATTAAATATGGAATCGCGAAACGTCGAACTTAGTAATAGAGATTGATTGTTATATGTTATTTTGGATTAGGTGGTGATTGCATTGAGGTTGAGAGAGTGTGCTTTGAATTGAAGTTTGAAAATCAAGGTGAGTAGTTTACTACTTCTTTTGGGAGGATTTTTTATATTAAATATGTGGGTGCGTGCGTGTGGATTTTCATATATATGATATATGTGTTGATATTTGGGGCTGCAATTAAATATTTTGAAGTTGTGAACTGTGTTATACATGTAAATTTTGGAAAACTTGAAAGATAATTTTATATCATTATTTTGGTGATGAAAGAAAAATTTTGTGTATGTTGGGATTAAAACTATAGTTTTGGTGTGTGTGAAAATCATGTTTATGAAATGGGGACTGGGGTTACCAGGTCTAAGTGGTAACAAGTGACTGGGACTGGAGTTACTAGGTCTAAATGGTAACAAGTGACTGAGACTGAGGTTACCAGGTCTAAGTCGTAACAAGCGACTGGGACTGGGGTTACCAGGTCTGAGTGGTTACAAGCGATTAGGCCAGTTACCAGGCTAGTGGTAACAAGAGACGGGGCCAGTCATCAGGCTACTGATAACAAGAGACTGAGCCAGTTTCCAGGCTAGTGGTAACAAATATGATTTGACAGAGGTATTTGGGACTGAATGTGTGAGTGTTTTGAGTTATAAATGTCTTTTCATTTATAAAGTTATTTGTGAAAGTGAGTGATGTTTTGGGTTATAAATGTCTTTTCATTTATAAAATTATTTGTGATCGTGAAGTCATTTTGTTTAAATGATTATGTGGGAGGGGTTGATGTACAATTTGTTGTACTTATGTGTGTATCAAAGTTTATTTTGTTATACAAACTATGAGATTTATTTTCAAACCTCATTAGAGGTGGTTGCTATTCACGGATATTTGTGCTCACCCAAACATGTAACATTTTTTAGGAAAGGATTGGGGTGAGGAGTAAGTCTGCGGATAGACAAGGGATTAGAAGGATAGAATATTTATTTCATTGTAGGTCTTTAGAAATAAATGTCTTTTGTAGTTTTGAGACAAATATTCAATTATTTTGTGAACAATGTTGTTTATACTTAGATTAGTGAACCTTATGGATTAATTATTATTTTGCACGGGTTTAATAATAATGTCGGTGATGTTAGTTTATTCCTCTGGTATTCATTAGATTGGTGGAATGGATCACTTTATTATTTGTCTTCCGCTATATTTTGTATTTATTATACAGAAGGATGGTTGGTTAAGGCCTTGGTGGCCGGTCCGCCGCCCACCCTATGTGATCCGGGGTGGGGGTGTGACAAGAGTGGTATCAGAGCCTAGGTTTATGGATCACCAGAGGATTAGGCTGAGTCTTAATAATTATTTAGGGTTTAATTGATTTGGTTTAAGAGAGGTGGAATGATGATACTGGTGTATAGTATTATTGCTTTGGTGACTAAGACAAGTTAGTTTGTTTTGTATTTTGTAGAAAGTATAGATGGCTGCAAGGAAGAAAGGTAAGGGTGCTGCAAATAGTAGGGCTGACACTAACGACGTTCTAGAGCTTACAAATGAAGAGCCACCGTTAAATATCTATAGGGATATTGGAAAGGCCTTGCAAGGAATCACAAAGATCCTTGAAGGGCCGAAGGGTCAGAAAGAACTCAGTATTGAGGAGTTTAGGAAGATGGCACCTACTTTCACAAGGACTACAACTCCTACGAATGCAGAGAGTTGGATTATAGATATTGAAAAAATTCTAGAGGTCTCCAGGTGTGATGACGTTAAGAAAGTGGCTTATGCAGCTTTTATGTTTAAAGAGGAGGCTGAACATTGGTGGAGAATGGAAAAGGAAGTGAAGGGATACCCAACTACTCCAATGACTTGGGAGCAGTTCAAGACTGGATTCTTAGAGAGATATTTTTCACAGGTAGAGAAGGATCGTTTGACACAAGAGTTCATGAATTTGGCTCAAGGGACCATGACAGTTGGTGAGTATGAGGAGAAATTCACAAAATTAGCAAGGCATGCCATGCACATGGTAGTAAATGAGAGACATAAAGCAAGGAAGTTTGAAAGAGGTCTGAAGTGGAGCATTAAGGAAAAAATGTTTGCCTTGGAACTATTAACATATCAAGAGGTTGTTCGCAAGGCTCGAGTTTTGGAGGGCAATGAAAAGGAAAGGGACAGGGAGAGGGAAGAAAAGAAGAGAATAGGTTTAGGAGGTGACTTTAGGGGTGATTCCCACAGTTTCAAGAAGAGTAAGCAAGGTACTTCATCATCTGGGTCCTTTGCACCAAGATTTACAGGGCAACAGTGCACTGAACAGCTAGAAAAGTGTCAAAAATGTGAGAGATTCCATGGGGACAAGCCGTGGTATGGAACCAATTGGGAACAACTTCTTTGCTTCAATTATGGCAAGACAAGACACTCAACAAAGAATTGTTGGAGTGCTCAAGGAAACAAACAAGCTAGTGAACAGACGGAGGTGACATGTTTTAAGTGCAACCAATGAGGACACATTGCGAGGTTTTGTCCCCAACCTGTGTAGGGATCAGTAGGCAAGCCTCCAACTAGGGCAGATGGTGCATCAAAACAGGGTCAACAGAAGCAAGGGCAATAGAAGGAACAGAGGTTTGGGAGGATCTATGCAATGACACCAGAGAGCCCATAATATTCTAATTCCGTAGTCTCAGGTACTTTACTTATTTGTGAGCATGCAGTTAAAGTACTTATTGATCCGGGGTCTGTACATTCTTCCATGTCCCCTAGAGTAGTAATGTGATTGGGTGTGGAACCCAAAACACTTGAGTTTGATGTGACCGGGGTAACTCCTATGGGTGGTTTTGTGTTAAGAGATGTTGTGTATCCAAGGTGTAGGTCCACATTGGGAAACATCAGTACTAGTTGATTGAGTTTTGTAGACCTTAGGAGTTTTGGTATGATATTAATTATGGACTAATTAGTCACATAACATACGAAAGTTTGTTGTTTTGAAAAGAGAGTCATGTGGATTTAGTTTCAAAAGGACAAGAATTATTTAATCTCTAGTGTTAACTCGATGAGTGCAAGCTTGAAAACAAGTGAGTAAAGTATTTTTTTATGGAAAGATTGTTTATACGGTAAGTCATGTGAGATTTATTTCTATTATTAAAAGTTGAAAGATGTATTTACTGAGAATGAGTTTAATTTGAGGAAAAAGAGATGGAAAATACTGGATATTAGTGTCTGATAGGTTTATTATAACTTCTTTTAATTTTTGAATGGAAATGGGAGTATATTATTATGAATTTTCTATAATGACCTTCGGGATACAAATTGAGAATAACTCTATTTGGATTATTGTGGATTGATTGACGAAGTTATTTGGTAAAGATGTTTCATTATCATGACATACCTTGTGTTGTTATGCTCAGAAAGTATGGAACAGTCTATTGAGTTTAAGAAAACTCTTAATTATGTTGAGGAGTAAATAAATTTTGGGTAACAAGATGATTTCATCAGTCAATGTATGGTGGAAGAGCCACTCAGACGAGAAAGTTACTTGTGAAGTAGATAAAATGATGGAAATTGAATATCCTCATTTGTTCTCACAAGGTATATAAATTTTGAGGACGAAATTCTTTTAAGGGGGAGAGGATGTAATACCCCAATTTTTTGAAATATATATATAATTTAGTTTAGGTCAATTTGTGATATTATTTTTTTAAAGGAATGTTAGTGTAATTAAAGAATGAAGAACTGTAGGGTTTCTTTTATTCTGTATGTATACATATGTAGGCAGTCAAAATAGGGCAAAAAAGACAAAAATCTGTCGCTTGAGAGAGAGAGAGAGAAAGGGGAAGGAAAGATATGAATTGATTATTTGTCTTATGAGTTTTATATGTTTATTTAACTCAATGGTGTAGGGTTTATAATATTGGGATATATATATATATATATGTTCATGGTGAAGAATGGTGATGAATGTATAATTGAGTTTGATTTAAAGTTGTTAATTTAAGTATTTTGAGACCTAATATAAATTTGTTGTTGTTTGAGGCCTTTAAGGAAGTTATTTAATGTCTTACAAAAAAAAGGGGGGGGGGAAGAAGGGCTGGTTCAGGTTCTGCCGAAGGTAGAAGAAGAGCAAAAATTAAAAATTACAGAAAGCTCCCCTTTAGTTTCAAAAAACTTTACTTTGACCCCTATATTCTTCTAAACTTAATTTTAACCATTTTTTTACTTGATAAGTTGGAAGAAAAGAATTTTGGAAAATTTATGGCAGTCTCGAAAACAGAAAATTCGTTTTTCAAAGAAATTACACTTTGACCTTAAAAGTTTCAAAAATTATGATTTGACCCCAAAACTTTAGAAACTTTTTTCAAACAACTCAGAATATTTTCATACCCTATTACCTAGTATTAAAAAGGGTATTTACATGTAAAAGATATATTAAGTATATATCAATGGATAGAAAGTATAAAAATTAAATATGGAATCGCGAAATGCCGAACTTAGGAATAGAGATTGATTGTTATATGTTATTTTGGATTAGGTGGTGATTGCATTGAGGTTGAGAGAGTGTGCTTTGAATTGGAGTTTGAAAATCAAGGTGAGTAGTTTACTACTTCTTTTGGGAGGATTTTTATATTAAACATGTGGGTGCGTGCGTGTGGATTTTCATATATATGATATTTGTGTTGATGTTTGGGGCTGCAATTAAATGTTTTGAAGTTGTAAACTGTGTTATATATGTGAATTTTGGAAAACTTGAGAGATAATTTTATATCATTGTTTTGGTGATGAAAGAAAAATTTTGTGTGTGTTGGGATTAAAACTATAGTTTTGGTGTGTGTGGAAATCATGTTTATGAAATGGGGACTGGGGTTACCAGGTCTAAGTGGTAATAAGTGACTGGGATTGGGGTTACCAGGTCTAAATGGTAACAAGTGATTGAGACTGGGGTTACCAGGTCTAAGTCGTAACAAGCGACTGGGACTAGGGTTACTAGGTCTGAGTGGTAACAAGAGACTAGGCCACTTACCAAGCTAGTGGTAACAAACATGATTTAATGGATGTATTTGGGACTGAATGTGTGTGAGTGTTTTGAGTTATAAATGTCATTTCATTTATAAAGTTATTTGTAAAAGTGAGTGGTGTTTTGGGTTATAAATGTCTTTTCATTTATAAAATTATTTGTGATTATGAAGTCATTTTGTTTAAATGATCACTACGACAAAAATCGTTTTTTGCGACGATTTTTTTCGTCGCAAAAATATAATAAATCGTCGCAAATTATTTTTTGCGACATTTTATTTTTCGTCGCATAATCGTCGCAATAGCCTCGTCGCAGAAAGTATTAGCGACCGACTTTATTTTTGTCGCAAACAAAAATTTCTTGCGACACAAAAAAACGTCGCAAAAATTAAAATAAAACGTCGCAAAACACTTTGCCAAAACTTTAAAAAGAAAAAAAATAATTTAATTAATTATTAGCGACGAAAAAAAAACGTCGTAAATTGTAATATACATAAATGAAAATTTAGAAAATAATAATTAAATTAATTTTTTGCGACGTAAATAATTCGTCGCAAATAAAATTTTATAAAAGAAAAAATAAAAGATAATTAATTATTAGCGACGAAAAATAATTCGTCGCAAAAAATTTTAGTAGATAAAAAAGTGAAATATAAAGATATAATTATTTTTAGCGACGAAAATAAATCGTCGCAAATAATTGTTTTAAATTAAATTTGTAAAACATAATAATTTAAATAATGTTTAGCGACGTAAGAAAATCGTCGCAAAAAAAAAAGTTTTGGCCTATACATTATAGCGACGATTTATATTTCGTCGCAAAAATTTTTTTTTTTTTAACATTTCCCCTAAAACGATATTTTAATAAAATTTTTCACCTGTATATCAATAATACCTGTGTTCAATAAAAATCTAACACAATTAATACATTTCACATCTTTTTCATTCAACAATATAAACAAACTAACATCAAATACCATGCCAACAAAAACATAAAATATAAGACACTGAATAAAAATTATACAAATCATAAAAATATCCAACAACATAATGTACATACAAATTTTCCAAAATATTTTAATACATAATCAAAAGATAATTCGTAAGTCACTTAAATGTAGAAATCCAAAATTCTTCCATTATCTGGCAGTTTCTCTTCCAGAATGCTTCTCAAGTGCAGCTACGGTCAGAATGTCTGTTCATGAAAAAAAAAACATCTACTGATTAAAAGCATAATGAAATGGTATTAATCAGGCAGAAGAAAAGAATTTTAACACCACATTCAATGTATATAAAGAAATAACTAGGGAAATCAAGGTTGTAGACACTTGTCTGAACAAGATAAAACAACCCCAAGTTCCTCTCAAATTCCAAACCCGGTTTCCTATTCTCGTTACACAAAGAAAATACTTTAATAAATTATCAATCAAATTTTTAAAAAAACATACTGATTTTCTAATTCTTAAGTGTCAAAATTTTTAGTTGTTCTCCGTTCGCTTTCACAGCCAACGTAGTTGAAACGAGCTGATTGGCCCCATATGCATCAAAAGTTTAGTTTTTATACTTCTTAAGTGTTGCACATAAAACGATAGTAAAAAGATACTAACTAAGACTCAGGTGGCATATCTGGATTAGTTGAGGTGCCTTGCAGAGCACGTTGCATTTGAATTTGCATCTGCAAAAGTTGTTGCATCATCTGTTGTTGCGCGTCTTGAAACTTCTCCTTCCAATCTTTTGTTTCATCACGTTCCTTTTGAAGAGAATCTTGAAGAGAATCAACTGTTGCTCGCAACTCTTTTATGATATCAGCTTGTTCTCGATATTCAGAAGTGGATTTGAATGACTGAGTAGAGGAAGAAGGTTTCGGGCCATGTCCAAATCCTTTCTTATATCCAGATCGGCTGCCCAGAACTGTGCATGCAATTTGATCCTGTGTCAATGGCTCTACACCCTCTTCTAAGGTCTGCGTGCACAATTCTTTCATTCGGTCCTACAATTTAATGCATGTAAACCCAGATAGTGAGTGTATCATACATTCTATTTAAAAAAAAACATAATTTTCTACAGTTTGAAATACTTACATATCTTGACTCTGCCTCATAAGAAACCCACTCACCCTTCTTGTTCACATGAGAATCGTGAAAAAAATCAACAATGTGGGGTGGCTCATCAGTCGTAGGGTCCCTCTGTCACAGTTAATCAAAATATCAATATTCATAACTATGAAATTCCTATATATTAAAATTTAGGAAGCAAATGCTAAAGTATCACACCCTTTCATATAGGGCAGCCTGAAAGGACTTTGTACCCATCGAGTGGTTGTATGGCAACTTGGCACGATTTTCAGCATTTTTCTTAGATTTTTCCTATATACAAATAACATAATTAGTACACAATTGGGAATAAAAAGTGGATATTAATTTGCAAGCCTTATAAAAGTTACCTGAAATTTTGGATCCTTGTAAAGTGTTTCAATTATGTATTCCCAATCCTGCTAACTCACATCACCATATGGCTTGCTCTTTGGGTCAACACCGGACTCAACCAACTCCTTGTAGTGCATATGCATATGGTATCGGTGGTCCCTATACCTCGCTGCAAATTTTTTGTCGACGGACTTCCTAACAGATTCTTTTTCGCGATAGTCTCTAATGTTAAACTTTGTCTACAACAAAATAATAATATACAAATTATTTATAACATGTTGTAACACACTACACAAATAAATATATTGTTCAAACCAAACAAATATATCGACTAACCAACAATCGTGCAATGAGTGGTGCCTTGTCCTCTTCTGTAATTTGTTTCCATTTGTACACGTCTCTAACAGGGGCAAACGTCCTCGCCAGAGAGCCAATCTCTGTCATCACCTTCAAAGAATTTACACCAACTGGAACGCCGATTCCCTCAGGAATCAAAACATCAAGTGGACCGTGAGCTGCACGAAGACGCTCAGCATTTTTCCCACGAGAGGGTCCTCGACCTCGTTTCTTGCTGATAAAAGCTGCTGCACATACATTAATAATAGATGTTAGCCCACCATATTAAGAAAAAATGTGTATAGAAAGTAAAGTATGCATCAAACCTGTACTGCTACCCTCAGTGCCGGTAACAGGCTGTGATGGAGGTGCATCAGATGATACACACCTAACATGTGTACTCGAGGATGCACCCCTAGCAGGTGTCTCAGAGGATGCACCCCTAGCAGGTGTCTCAGAGGATGCAACCTTACTAGCTATAGTAGTGCTGGCTCGGCGACCTGGTCCCATTTATATAAAACACCTGACATATAGAAATATATAAATTATATCTACAATATCCAAGTATACCAATTATATAAGTCATTTATTAATTACCATGAAAATATCTTAATAATTCATCTACATATTTGACTCTTCATCAGAATCAGAATGGGAATGCACATCATCATCTTCTTCTGATTCGACATACTCCATTTCTGCCTCATCATTGTCATCACATATGAAATCATCAATGTTATTGTCTTTTCTGCCTCCCCATTGCAAAATTCGATCTCGAGGAATGATTTCTGGATCAAGATCAGTCCTGCGAAGTTGACCTATTTCGTTATCTTCGACCACTATAGCCGCAACATCTGTTGCTTCATCCTGTTGGAATGCGTCACTTGGACCATGCAATTCATTTTCACTAACCTCATCATCTTCCAACTCAGGAACATCCCATATTCCTCGATGATGTATGTGTTGCACAACTTGCCAATCCTTACCCAATTTTGTATCATTAACATAAAATACTTGTTTCACCTGATTTGGTAGGACAAAAGGGTCATTTTGATACCATCTACTTTTCACATTAATGCTCGTAAAATGAGCATCAGTCTGAACTGTTTTCCCACTACCAAGGTTGAACCATTCACATTGGAACAAAAAAATACTATGGCCAAATATGTAACTCATCTCCCACACCTTATTTAAGTATCCATAGAAGTTAATTGTTTTGTTATTATGTTCTCCTTCTACAACTACCCCACTGTTTTGGCTTTTTCGACGATTGTCACGCTCCTTAGTGTGGAACCGAACACCATTGCATATTGCCCCAGAGTACAATTTTATTGTCACATCAGGACCGTTTGCTAGTGACCACAATTCATCAGTTGCTTCATGTGACCTTTTGCCTCGTAATTGATTCATCTACACACATGAATATGACAGTTTTTATGATTCTCCCCATATAATGCAAATAATGCTTATAATCTAAATTTGTATAGCTTACACGTTTTGCAAACCACTTGGGAAATTCTGCTTGGTGGCGATGAGTGATGTCACCATTTCTTTGCAACTCTAATATATTTTTGTGTTCCCTACGTATAAAACCATAAATTTAACATATAACAAATTTTAAACAATTAAAAAGTATAATAAGAATGCTCACTAATATGTATTTTTAACATATACATACTCTAGATACGGATCTAGTTCAGGACTATTATGTAGGACAAACCAATGAGCCATCTCACGTTCCTGTTGAGAGACCTCAGTTGCTCTTGTAATTCGCCCAAAAGGACGAACATTTTGGGTGAACACAGCTAACCCATGCATATTTTCAACTCGATCTGCATTTCGTTCCTCGCGATTAAAAATTGTTTCGATACCAGTAAGATACATTGAGCAAAAGGTAAGACATTCTTTGACAATATAGGCCTCCGCGATTGAACCTTCTGGATGAGCTCGATTACGAACATATCCTTTTAAAGTTCTGAGATACCTTCAGTAAATCACAAAATATATAAGGAGATAATAACAAAACCAAATGAGAAGCTAATAACAATTTAAAATATCACCTTTCCACTGGGTACATCCATCGATATTGCACTGGTCCAGCAATCTTGGCTTCCCTTGGCAAGTGAACTGATAAATGCACCATAACATCGAAAAATGCTGGTACAAATATCTTTTCTAACTTACAAAGAATAAGTATTATGTTATCTTGCAGTGCATCCAAGTCTTTCACCATCAATGTCTTTGCACAGAGTTGTTGAAAAAAAATTCCCAGCTCGAATAAAGTGGTACAAATTTCCTTATCCAAGTATCCACGAATTCCGAGTGGAATAAGTCGCTGCAGAAGAACATGACAATCATGACTTTTCAGACCAGATACCTTACCATCCTTTGTGTTCACAGACCTTGATATATTTGCTGCATATCCATCTGGATACTTAACTGATTTCAAAAATTCACAGAACCCTTGTCTTTCTGTTGGAGACAAAGTGTACCACGCAGCTGGTTTTACATATAAATCCCCATTCTTTTGGAGGTGCAATGCTTTTCTGATATTTAGGTCCTCCAAATCCAGACGAGCTTTATATGTGTCCTTATTCTTGCCATCAATACTCAACAACGTGCCAAGTAAACTATCACAAATATTCTTCTCTATGTGCATGACATCAAGGTTGTGTCGAATCTTAAGCACATGCCAATACGGTAATTCAAAAAAAATGCTCTTCTTTGTCCAATTAAGTTCCTCAGATGACCGCTTTCTTTTTCGATTGTTTGGATGCTTCCCGAATTGCACATATGGTAAACACTCCAACTGATCTAAAATCTCTTGCCCCGATAACTCACAAGGTTTTGATTTTTTCTCAATCTTACCATTAAATAACTTACTTCGTCGCCAGCTGTGATCTTGAGGCAAGTACCGCCGATGGCCTGTGTAGCCTATTTTGCTTCTTAATGGCTGTGATAATGCATCAAAATTACAAATGGGGCATGCCTTGTAACCTTTTGTACTCCATCCAGATAGGTTACCATAAGCGGGAAAATCATTTATGGTCCACATAATAGCTGCACGCATTTGAAATGTCTGTTTACTATACGCATCAAAAGTTACAACACCTTCCCACAATTCTTTCAACTCATCAATTAACGGACGCAAGTATACGTCAATCTCTTTCCCGGGTGCCTGTGGTCCTGGAATAAGTAATGACATCATGAAGAATGGATCGCTCATACATTTCCACGGAGGCAGATTATAAGGCATCAAGATCACAGGCCACATACTATAAGAGTTGCTCATGTTGCCAAAAGGGTTAAAACCATCAGTGGCCAATCCAAGCCTAACATTACGAGCGTCTCGAGCGAAATCAGAATACTGCTTATCAAAGTCTTTCCATTCTTCAGAATCACCAGGATGCCTTGAAAAATTCTCGTCATCAACTCGCTTCTCTTTGTGCCACCTCATATCTATAGCCGTTTTCCTCGACATAAACAATCTCTGTAACCTCGGTTTCAAAGGAAAGTATCGCAAGATCTTATGAGGTATCTTCTTACCCTTACCATCATTGAGCTGATATCTTGACTCCCCACATACTGTACACTTATCCAATTTTTCATTCTCCGTCCAAAATAGCATACAATCGTACCTACATGCATGAATGGACTCGTATCCCAATCCCAAAGCACGTAAGAATTTTTTAGCATCATAGAGAGACGTTGGAAGAATATGACCTTCAGGTAAAAGGTCTGCCAATAGCTCTAACATCAATGTTAATGACTTATTACTCCACTTGCTCAATACCTTCAAATGAAGCAACTTAACCAAGAACGACAACAATGTATATTTTTTACAACCAGGATACAAAACACGTTGAGCATCATTCAGTAATTTTTCAAAATTTTGAACTTTCTCAGTATCAACACCCTCACATGTTTCTCCAACACGAACACCCCCTAAACAATTATCCATGAACATTCCCCTGCCAACATCTTCCAACATTTCGGGTATTTCATCTCGATCATCGTCGTCACTGTCAGTCATATCATCCTCGACACTATAAGCATCATCATGATCAACAACATCATCATCAAATAATCGAATGACATTCACCGGAACGGGTTCCCCATGGTGTACCCACGTCGTGTAAGAGGTCATGATTCCTTTCACGTACAAATGATTTTTCACAGTCTCATCATCATGCCATTCTGCATTCATACAATTCCTACATGGACATCGAATTTTTCCATCTCGACTCGAACGTTCCATGGCAAAATTGACAAAATATTTGACCCCATCAATGTATTTCGAATCCAACCTATGCCTAATTGTCATCCAACTCTTGTCCATAATTGATAGCCTACAAAATCACATATTTATTAATGTCATGTACCAAGCATCATGCAAACTATGTCGTCGAAATACTCTATTTTGGTAGGTGGTCCTATCCCATTCAGGAATACACATTCTATATTATAGGAAGCATCACTTACTGCTTCATACATCTCTAACTAAAATCCGGTAGCATCTCCCCATAGTTCTCCAAGTACACGACATAGACTAGGTGTCGTTGTTACACCGGTCTAGTATGTACACAGAGAACATTGGGATCTGCCACACAGAATTTCCAAGAGATGTTACAAGTTAAGCAGTGAGATACTAACTATAATATAGACTTGTGCATTTCCAAACTGTCCGAAATTGGACAATTCAAGAAATCTCCATCGGTAAAGAATACTCTATGTCCGATGTGAATTCTTGAACGGGTACTAAGGTTTCATGCAGGCATGCATAGAATTGTTTCACCTGATTTATATTAAGGTTTCAATAAATTACCGAAATTCATAACATCTAAATTATCTGAAATAAAACGAAGCATTAAAAAAACTACACATATATGATAATACTACTGAAATAAGTCATGAAATATAAAATCAAGGTTATCAACATCAAATTAATATGAGAATAGAAAACAGAGCAAAGATTCCACGCTTCAATTATATATTATATATAGGGTCAGGGATGTCCTTGGAATATATGGCCTCTATTATAGTTCAACAGTCAATATTCTTGCTATATATTTCAACAGGATCTTACAAAGTTCAAATTTAGAATCTTAGAGAAAATCTTGATGTTACTAGTTACGAAATTTAAATTTAGGATCTCAAAGACAATCTTGATGGGTTGGGATGGTACTTTTGGAAGGGAAAAAGAGAGAGAGGAAGTAGAATGGTGGCCGGTGGGAGGAGGGTAGTTGGACAGAAAAGAAAAGGGATGGAAGTAGACTAAGAGGTGGTGGTTGGATCTTGACTCTTTGTATACTTTAAGTTAATGCATGAAAATCCTTTACCTAATGCATGATCTTCCTTCTTCAACCGATTAGTCCAAAATAATAAAATTTCAAAGAATAAAGTAGAAAACTAAAAAGTATCATTGTGCATAGGTGACGTATTAAAATAGGCCAATATTAATTAGATGCTCACAACCCCATCCAAAAACTTTTGAAGTATTCGCCCCTAGAATGTTTAATTTTCCATGGATCCCATCAACATCTAGTGGAATCTCCAACAATTTAAATTATGATTGAACTTGATAAATATTGATTAAATTAACATAATGGGAAGGGCCCATGAAAAAGAAATATTTAGAGAATAAAGTAGAAAGACAAAACAACCACTTCAAGTACTGCTTTTTGGATTTCTACTCTAGTGTTTGGAATTTTCTCTTTCTAGGTTTTTCTATAAAAAGAATTCCAATTTCTTAGTCATTTCGATTAAAATTTGGTTAATTATGTTCAAATAAAATCATCGGGGCTCCAGTAAATGTAGATGGGCATCCATAAAACAAATCAAACCTCCAAAATTAGTAGTAAATAGTGCAAAAGTTCTTGAAACGAAATCAAGTTGAAAATATGTTTATTCCTCGAATTTGTGTTATTCTTTTTTAACCTTTATACACCAATTACAAGTGATGATCTAAGAATTTTTTGGAATTGACAAAAAATAAACTTATGCTACAGAGGAAAAAATTAGAAAGACAGTTATAAGTGTAGCGTTGGTGCGTGCAGCATGCCACTAAGCTCTAAGCAAAGTGGGAAAAGAAATTTTGACAGAGAAGTATGTGTACAGGACATGTATGGGTGATGGGTTGCGAATTTCAGCAGAACAAAATTATGGCAATATCTGAAATTATAAACCAAACAAATTATGGCAAGATCAGACATCAACCAAACAAAATGTAAAGATCAGATCAAACAACTAAAGTCCGAATTTAGGAGCTTCAAAATATAGTTCAAGAATTGAGTTTATGCTTCGAAACCTAATTAATTAGCAAATAAACACCTCTATTTTCAACCAGTCCAAAAAAAAAAAAAAAGGCCTTCAGAAACGCTAGATTTTGAAATGAAAAATCAAGAAGGTTAGAATAGATCTTTAACCTGTAAGTATCTGTCTCTGGAAAACAGAACTATGGATAGAAATAAGAACTCTGGAGCCAAATATATGAACTCCAACAAACTCGTTGGAATCAACCTACGCGATCAATAAATCAGAATCAAACTAAATCGATCAGAGAAATTAACAAATAAAATAAATTCAACTAAATCTTCAACAAATTATCCATAGTTAAAGCGGAATTAATAAAAAAGAAAAACCTATAACAAAGTTATCTGAAATCGATCAGAGAGGTGTCCGACGAGGAGTCGCCTGAGAGTTGACCTATTTCCATAACATTATTGAACTAGCATTATTGAGCTACCAAGCGATAATAGAAAGGGCAGGTGGTCGAAGTTGACCTATTTCCATAACATTGATAGTATCACCGTGAGCTTTTATATGAAGAGAGAGAGAGAGAGAGATCTATTGACAGCAGCTAGACTAGTTAAGATCAATGAACAGCTGAAGCAGTGTTTCTCATCCTATAAAACAATGAATGTGTGCCAAAACTCTTCCTTGTATATCAGATAGTAAACTTGTCATTTTCTTTTTTTAGTCATTGTGCTGTCTCAAAGCAAGGTCATCTTGTAGTCCAAACCGTAATGTTTTTGAGTGTAGTACAAACCAAATACATGGCTGGACTTTATGGCAAGTAAATAATCATTGTTGGGTTTCTTAGAGAAACAAGGGGATTGAAAATTTTGTTACGGGAGGTTTTTGGGTACCGATAAACTTAAATGACTAATAGGCTCCCCGAACATGGAACGAATAAAAATGTAATGAATAATGAATACAATTGTAAGATGGTAAGACTAGAATGATTGTATCAAATGAGCATTACTCAATTTTAAACAAGTAACCAAGATTCAAAAAGAGTACCGCTATTTCTTGCACTGCATCATACTTTCCATTCACGGTAGATGAAACACAGTACAAACTCTTATTCAATTGTTGTCACAGTGACTCATCTGAAGTACCCTGAAAGAAGGCTAAACCATATAAAACTGGCATAACTAAAGCATTTGTTGAAGGAGTTTCAAGACATAGCATAACAAAAAGCGAGCACCTTTGCATAGAAGATATATATGTTTACTGCCTTGGTTTGCCCTCGCCTGTGAGCTCTACCTTCAGCCTTTAAAAGTTAAACCAACCATAAAGCCATCACAGACACATTCTAAAGCAAGTAGTATTAAGTAAAGGTGCAATTGTCATGATAAGCAGTAAGTGGGATAGATGTAGGGTGGCAAGCAAAGACACAGCTGTCGGTGAAATCTTAATGATCACAAAACATAAGAGCAAAATCTTGAAGGCTCATTCCGCAATAGACAGGAGGAATGCCATCAGCACTACACTACCAATATGCACCAGCAAACTTACCATGTGCAACAAATGAAAAGCTGTTCGTAGTAACAAACCAAAAGAAGTATGACAGAACTAATATAGTTGCCAATTTTATCGTACACATTCATTAGCAATCCTAAATGTTCTAAAGTACTCCTAATCCAAAACCAATGATTACAAGTATTTTTCCCTCGTTTATGTTAAATTATCACCATGACAAGACAAACCCGCCATGGCCAAAAGAAAAAAACCAAAGATAACTAAAAAAGCTTCAGATTACATAACAGGATTAGGACTATTTAAAACTGTGGAGCATGGTAACCTCTCTCCAAAAAGATTTCGTTTTACTTGTGATTTCTACCAAACTTTAACTGCCACTGAACAGGGGTAACTGCCCCTGAACAGATTCGCGATCAAACTAAATACAGTCACTTAATAAGATAAAGCAAAAGCTATCAGTTGCAAGATGAGGAAGAAAAAATCCTGATAAAGTGATGGTGCAGACACATGTCAACTTGGTACACCAAGATTGACTGGCAATAAACTTCAGTTAAGTTTTTGACATCTTTTGCATCTTTCTACCTTTTTATCATTCTCTCCTCTCAAGTTTGCAGAGGATATCCAAATGCAAGGGTATATACTTTCACATTAACTCAAAAAAAGGAAGAGTTCAGATTCAACGACTGCATGTAGAGATAGTAACATGAAGCATATGGGCCGGTTCCTTAGGCAACTCCAAGAACACAACATTTTGTGCTGATGATAAATTAAGTACAGTTGGTTGGACAATCAAGTTCCAAGAGATCACTAAGACTACACAAGCCAATGCATTTGGCTTCACCAATCAGGTTGATTCTTGATTATGTCAAAGTACTTGAGAAAAAAAAAGGAGAGATCAATAGATCGTGTTGTGTCACTGCATTGCATTATATGTGCATATAGAAGACTATATAGAAAATATAGCTTTTATGTTTTTCGGGAAATAATATGTGAACCCATCACAATAAAGCATAGAATGAGAGAGAACCAGTGAACTTACTGGAACGAAGAGAGAGTGCAGAGCGTTATTTCTCTGGACTACCTGGGCAATTTTTAGTGCAAATGTTGGTGAAGCTTGAATGTCGGTGGAGCCCGAATGTCGGTTATGCTTCAAGTTCTTCGATGGGGTTGCCGGTGAAGCTGAATATCGGTGAAGCTTCAGTGAGCCTTCTTCGGTGGAGCCTGCGATGAGGCCTTCTTCGGTCGTTGATCGGTAGAGAGGCAGAGAGGCAGAGAGAGGCAAGAGAGGCAGAGAGGCAGAGAGAGGCAAGAGAGGCGTAGAGTCTGCCAAGTGAAAAGGGGCTGCTAGGGCCAAATGGGTATATACTAAATACTCAAAACGACGTCGTTTTGAGTATAAATGAATTTTTTTGGGCGCACAAACGATGTCGTTTCATTTTTAAAAAATATGTTTTACGACGTATACAAAAAACGTCGCAATTAATATTTTAATTTTAATTTAAAAAATAAAAATTCATGAATTCTGCGACGAAAATAAAACGTCGCTAAATAAAAAATTTATTCTCCCACCATCTTTCGAGCCAAAAAAAATTGGAGGGAATCATATTTTAGCGACGTTTTTATAAAACGTCGCAGATGAAATTGCCAAAAAAGAATTTTGCGACAAAATTAAAAAACGTCGCAGATAATAAACATTTAAATTTCTTTTCATTTCCACCCAATTTATCAAATTAACATTAAATTTCACTCGATTAACATTCAATTCATCAAATTAACATTCGAATTAACACCAATTAACACTCAATTTCAAAAAATTAACATTCAATTTTTTTCTATAAGCATTTAATTCACTAAATTAACATTCCAATTCAACTAGTTAACATTAAATTAATTAAATAAACTTTCAATTTTATTCAATTCACACTCAATTCATCAAATTAACATTCGAATTAACACAATTAACATTCAGATTTATCAAATTGAGATTCAATTTCATCAAATTAACAAGTAATTTCATCAAATCGACACCAAATTAACATTCAACTTCATCCAATTAAAATTTTATTTATCAAATTAAAATAAAATTAATATTCAATTTATCAAACTAATATTCAATTAATCGAATTAACATTCAATTTTTTCTAAAAAGCATTTAATTTACTAAATTAACATTCAAATTCTACAAGTTAACATTAAATTAATCAAATAAACTTTCAATTTCATTAAACTAACACTCAATTTATCAAATTAACATTCAATTTCAATCCAATTAATAATTAATTTCAATCTAATAAACAATCAATAAGGATTAATTAAATTATAATTTTTTTCTTAAATTTTTATTTGATGTAAAAAATTATTTGCACTCATTTTATTAAATTAACAATTAATTTCAATCCAATTAATATTCACTACGGTTAATTAAATTATTTGAAAACGTCGCTCCACTCTTTCAATTTCAATTAGTTAACATTAAATTAATTAAATAAACTTTCAATTTCATTCAATTAACACTCAATTTATAAAATTAACATTCAAATTAACAAACTAACACTCAGATTTATCAAATTGACCAACAATTCATCGAATTAGCAATCAATTTAATCTAATTAACATTCAATATTTCTAATAAGCATTTAGTACACTAAATTAGCATTGACATTCAACTAATTAACATTACATTAATTAAATAATTTTTTTAATTTTATTCAATTAACACTAGTCCTCATCAAATTAACATTCAAATTTATCAAACTAACATTCAAATTTATCAAATCAACACAAAATTATTATGTAATTTATTCCAATTAAAATTTAATTTATCAAATTAAAACCAAATTAACATTTACTTCATCAAATTGCATGTTAATTTAATGAAATTGTAAGTCAATTTCATTAATTGGAATGTGAATGATATAAAGCATATTTGCGACGTTTTAAAAAAAACATCGCTAAAAAATAATTAAATTGTTTTTAATTTTTTTATTAAAAAACTTATTTGCGACATTTTCTTAAAACGTCTCTAAAAATCAATTATTTTCTTTAATTTTTTTATAAAAAACTTATTTACGACGTTTTATAAAACGTTGCTAAAACATAATAATTTTTTATAAAAAAATTTTTGCGATGTTTTAGGAAAACGTCTCTAAAAATCAATTAAATTGTTTTATTGAATTAAAAACTTATTTGCGATGTTTTTATAAAACGTCGCTAAAAATCAATTAATTTTTTAAATTTTTTTATTGACCTAAAAAGCTTATTTGCGACGTTTTATATAAAACGTCGCTAAAAATGGATTTAATTATATATTTTTAATTTTTTTATTGATGTAAGAAACTTATTTGGGACGGTTTTTTTGTAAACGTCGCTAAAATTAATTAATTTGTTTTTTTATTTTTTTTATTGAAGTAAAATACTTATTTGCGACGTTTTCATAAAACGTCGCTAAAAATCAATTAATTTTTTTAATTTTTTATCCATGTAAAAACTTATTTGCGATGTTTTTCGAAAACGTCGCTAAAAATCAATCCCATTCCGAACTCCCGCCATTTCTCCCGCCAAAAAGCAAGTAGAAAATCTCCTTTTGCGACGTTTTTTTAAAACGTCGCAAAAAAAAATTAACAAAAGTGAAATTTGCGACAAAATTATAAAACCGTTGCTAATAGTAGACTTTTTGCGACAAATTTAAAATTGTCGCAAAAAAAACGTCGCAAAAAATATTTTTTCTTGTAGTGTCATGACGGCAGTTGGGAAAAAGAGGACGGACTCGAGTATGACAGATTGTTCTACCCCAAAGTGCCGAGGGATCAAGGTGTGTATTACATTTATCCTAAGTTTGTTTAGCATTTTGTTGTCATTTTTTATCTCGGTGGTTTATTCTTGCAAAAGGATACAGACGTGACTCAGCCCAACCTCTGAGGTCCCAAGTCAAGTTTGAGGATTTGCTGAAGGTCCGATCTCACAACCAGGCTGACCCTTTTTACCGAGCAACACACGTCCTACTCGACTACCAGTCAACTTACACCTGCTTCTCCCAAGTCCCTCCACCGTTTGACCCCTCTATCTGGACGAACTATTCCTTGAAGGAAGAAGAGGACCTCAAAGCCGACCCTGATCGAGACACCAAGTGTTCCCCTTCGCCAGAAATGTTCAACTTTCCCCGTATCACTACTGCTGACCTCAAGGCCCGTTCTAGGGCTAGATTCTCAGGTTCCGTGGGGCCTTCAGGCATAGCCTCAATCGCACCACCGTAACCGCCCCTGCCCCTTTCACTACGTCGACAGCCACCCCTGTCGCTGCCGTGCCAATAAGACCCCCAGGGTCCTGTGATCCCATCGAGGGACCCTCCTACACGCCAAGTCAGTTATCAGGGAGATTGGAAGAGAAACCAGGAGGAATCCAAAGAATGCTGGACCAAATTGCGCCACAATTTCCCGACGCTAAAGGCACCCACCGAATGGCCCCCTCGAGTTCAAACAAGCCGGAGGCGCCCAGTGTTGGAGTCCAACTCCCTCATCGAGTACCTTGACGTCGCTTTCGCCATTGATGGGATTTTCTAGCTTGATGCAGACATGGCTGCTTATCGGGGCCAGGGGACAACCGGCTCCTTCGAAGCGTGTCCATAATAATATGATGGTGAGTATGTCAATTCCTTTTAGTTTTGCTTGTTTGGCTAATCTTGACTTAGGTTTTTCAACTCTTAGGCCTGCTACTAGATGGGGTGGTCATCGAGCTCTTCTGGTAATACAATCAAGAACCTCGGAACGCTCGGAACGAACTGGCTCAGAAGAAAGAACACATTAAAAGGGTGGAGAGGACGGTCGTTGACCGGACCAAACATATTGCCAAGCTGATCTGCTGGACTGATGCCTTTTCTTTCGAGTTAGAAAAAAAAAAAAGGAAGCCGAGGCAGTGGCCACCAAGAGAATGGAGGAAACCGAGCTCAAACTTTTCGCCTCCGACATCAAACTGATTGACGCCTAGGCCTTTTTCATGAGTTAACCGCTATGGTGCACGTTCTAGAGGCAGAGAAGGCAGGGGAGCCTGAGAGGACCTGCAAGGCATTACAACAGTTGTACAATCAATGCCAAGATGATACGGTCCCAACCTTCGAAGAAGAAAAAATGAAGGCTTACAAACATGGCTGGGACGATGCCTTGCACGCTACCTACGTTGACCCGAGGTCGGACTTATTCAAAATGCATAGTATTCTTGGGGAGCCCGACAAAGATATTCTTCTCGAGGAGCAATATCAATCCGATCCCGGTCCTGAAGGATCAGTTGAAGGGGCAAGGGAGCCTAAACCGAGACAATCACCCTTAGTGATGGCAACAACGACGATCTCCTTGAACTCTCTTTAGCTGCTCCTGTGGGCGAGGGTGCCGAATTTCTTCCCCACTGACTCCCATCTTTCTTCTAGTGGAACCTAACACCGAATTGGATGAAATACTTGGAGTCGGGGAGGAGCCTCTCAGGCGGCGCCGCGGTCTTGTCGAAGAAGAAGCTGAAGGCAGAGAGTGAGCAAAGCGAGGAGGCCTTGGGGGATTCCTATCTTTTGTATTTGCTCGTTATGTATTTTATCTTCTTGTTTTGTAGATCTTTCTCCTTTGTACGCTCTTAGAGACGCAAAACCCCTTTTTGTCAATGAAGTTATGTTATGATTCCATTAACTGTGTTTTACTTTGTTGAACTATTTTTGAACCTTCGAGGTCATAACGTCATAAAAAGCATGCAAGCCTTTTGATCTTTGTACCCTTTGGAATCGCACCCATAACAACTGAGCGTTAGTCTCGTGTTAATGTTTTGAGGGCGTCGCTCTAAGACTGGAGTCTAGTACCCCTAACGACCGAGCACCTGACTCGTGGTAATATTTTGAGGGCATCGCTCCAAGGGTGGAGTCTGATACCCCTCAGGGACGTACCCCTAACGACTGAGGGCCTGACTCGTGTTAATCTTTTAGGACGTTGCTCCAAGGGTAGAGCCTGATACACCTCGGGGCTATAACCCTTACGACCGAGCACCTGACTTGTGTTAATCTCTGAGGGCATCGCTCCAAGGGTGGAGTCTGATACCTTTTGGGGCCGTACCCCTAACGACCAAGCGTTTGACTTGTATTAATCTTTCATTGAGGAATAGAGCTCAGGATTCAACTTTAGTAGAAATAGTTTTTCAAATTTGATACATTCCAAGTTCAATACATCATTGCCATCCATGTCCTGTAGCGTGTATGCCCCTGTGCTTTCCACGACGATCATTTTGTAAAGGCCTTCCCAGTTGAGGTCCAATTTCCCATCAGTGGGTTCCCAAGTATTGCCCACAACTTTGCATAGCACTAGGTCCCTTACTTGGAAGTTTCTCATCCTAACCTTATTCTAGTGTTGTCTTGACATCTCTCCTTGGTATTTTTGCTAGTCTGATATATGTAAGTTTTCTTTTTTCCTCAGCCAAGTCAAGGTCTTTAGCAAGTGTATGGTCGTTGTTTCCATATTTAAAGACTTGGCTTCATATTGTCGGGAGTCTTTCTTCCAGTGTGATGATAGCCTTGACCCCATATGTCATGGCGTATAGGGTTTCACCTGTTGATGTCCTCGGCGTTGTCCTGTAGGACCATAGCACATTGAGTAACTCCTTGGTCGACTTACCATGCGCCTTTTCCAATATTTTCTTGATCACAGTTAACACAGTTTTGTTTGAGACTTCTGTTTGTTCGTTACATTGGTGGTAGGCTGGCGTGGAATAATAATTGCGTATTCCGAACTCTGAACATAATTCTTTGAAAGGATCGCTATTGAATTGAGTGTTATTGTCCGAGATAATGGCCCGAGGAATTTCGAAACGAGTGATGATGTTTTGTTATACAAACTTCTTTGTCTCGACATCCTGAATACTACTAAGGGCTCGACCTTGATCCACTTTGTGAAATAATCAGTAGCCACCAAGAGGAATTTCTTGCCAAAGGGGGCCCTTGAAAGGGGGCCCACAATATCTATGCCCCATTGAGAGAATGGTCAGTGACTTGTTAATAAGTTCAGATCTCCTGCTGTTTTTCGGATGAGAGGAGCGAATTTCTAACACTTGTCACACTTTCAAACGTAGCTCTTAGCATCCTTCTACATATAGGGCCACCAATACCCCTGGGACATTGCTCGGTATGCCATGGATCTTTTTCCTATATGACTCCAACATATACCCTCATGAATCTCATAAAGCAATGACTCTATCTTGTCCTTGGAATGCATAGCAAATATGGGCCCGAGAATAATCTCCTGTATAGCTGATGATCGGCAGACATCTAGAACCTGGGAGCCTTCAGTTTGATCTTTCTAGCCTATTTGACATCATCGGGAAGCACTCCTACCATCAAGTATGCGATTATGGGGTTCATCCAATCCGGAAGGGCTCCTTGTGTTTGCATTGGCAACACGTGCTCGACCTTTGTTTTTTCAATACTCGGGCTTTCCCGACTTTCAATAACAATGCGCCGAGTTACCTTCGAAGCCAACGCCGAGGCCAGGCAAGGAAGTGCATCGGCGTGAGTATTGTGATCCCTTGAAATTTGAGAAACTTCCACATTTTCTAATTTCTCCAATATAGATTTCATCTTCTGGTAGTATGTCTTCATCCTGCTGTCAAGAACCTCGAAGTTACCCTTGATCTGATTTGCTACCAGCTAGGAGTTGTAGAAAGCATGGAGATGCCTAATCCAGACCGAGTATGCAATATTGAGTCCTTCTAACAACGTCTCGTACTCGGCCTCATTATTGGACGTTTTGAACCCTAATCTAATAGCTCACTCTATTATGAATCCTTCAGAGCTGGCCAATACTACACCTATCCCTGCCCCCTTTTGTGTTCAAGGACCCATCACAACATGCAGGTTCCAAGTGTCATCGTCGACAACCACCACCTCTTGTGGGAGACTCGGACGCAGAGAACTTGGCAACAAAATCAACAAGGATATGCTCTTTAATCGAAATACGAGGTTTATACCTTATCTCAAACACCACGAGTTTCACAACCCATTTGGTTACCCATCCTGGCATGTCAGCCTTATGAAGAATGGGCTTGAAAGATCAGTCAGTCGATACCTCTATAGAGTGCGCCCGGAAATAATGCCTGAGTTTCCTGGCTGAGAAAATCAACGCTAGTATAAGCTTTTCCATCGACATGTATCACATCTCGGCATCGAGCAGGGTTTTACTTACGAAGTAGACGAGCCTTTGTGTCCCCTCGTTTTCCCTGATGAGGGCCCCACTCATAGCCCCTTCCGAGATTAACAAATAGAGACTTAACACTTCACTTGCTGCTGGGATAGAAAAGGTTGGAGGAGATTTCAAGTACTCTTTAATCTCCTCAACTGCTTGGCCACACTCCTCATCCCAGGTTCCCTTGGCCGCCCCCGTTAACAAGGCAAAGAACAACTTGCATCTTTGCAAGGACTTGGAGATGAATCTGTTCAGGGCCGCAAGCATTCTAGTCAATTTCTGGAAGCCTTTGGTGGTCTTTGACGCTTGTATGTTCTGCACAGCCTGTACTTGTTTGGGGTTGGCCTCAATGCCTCTATGGGTGACCAAGTACCCCAAAAATTTGCCCGAGCTTACTCTGAAGGCACACTTTGAGGTATTTAGTTTCAAACTGTACTGTCAGAGTATGGTGAAGGTGGTCCCGAGGTCCCGGAGATGGTCAGAACCCTCTTTGCTCTTTACTAGCATATCATCGATGTAAACCTTCATAGTTGTTATAACTTTAGAATTAATCATTCAAGTGCAGGTTGTCGCAAAGTAATATAATACTCGGAAGTCCGAGGTCGAACCATAAGGAATTGTAACAAGAGAACAATCACACAAATTCTAAAACAAACTTAAAAATAAATGATTTATTTTGGAAATTGTTGAGTGGAGAAAATTGATTTAAATAATTAAAACAGTAATATAAAATACTAGAGCATCTGGTACTCCCTCTCAATTCCATACAATACTGATTAAAGACTCAAATCTTAACTTGAAACAAAAATTAGATGTCGGTTGATTCAAGTAAGAAACCTAAAGTTATAATCAAAAGATTCTTCAAAACCTGAATAATCAACCAATTATATTATTTTATGAAATAATGATAATTACCTCAAGTATGGAATAACCAGTTATTTACTCGCAAGAAAATTCAAGCAATCGATGTACATGGCACAACAACTCAAGAATTTTTACAGAATAAAAACTTTGCTAAAAGATCAGAAGTTAAATTAAAAAAATATCATAAATCATTAAGCACAGAGTCAATAACAGTACTGTACTTCATTGAGAGGTCCTCACCTAGCCCTAGCTGAACCTTCTAGCTAGACATGATAAACTAAAATCAAAATAAAAAGATGGAAAAAGAATTCATCATCATCTAAGATAAGAACTTCTATTTATAATCAAATAAATCTTAGGTATAGGTAGGAGATCTAGGGTTGACTTGGAAGGAATTCCTTTAGCAAACAGAAGTCTTGTAATGTCAAATCTCATGCATAAAATCTTTGACATCGCGGGTACAAAATTTGTCCAAACTTCGAACTGAAATTTTGCATATTTAGAGGCTAAATCACGAAATTTTCGTGAAATATACTTTTGTAGCCCTTAAAATTTTCTTTCCAACCCCACAAAAATCAGGTCAATCAGATATCGGAGTCAAAAGTTATGACCAAAATACTGAAGATGTGCCAAATTTTTATCTTCTAGGATACTTTCCAAATCCAACTTTAAATGTGTTTTCTTCAAACTTGGACTCTTATAAGGATTGAATTGCTGATTTATCTTCAAGTCTTCCTATCTCAATCATAGCTCTTCAATCCTTATCAGTTATGATTATTCTTCTAGTGATTGCTTCATTTGTATTATTCATTATTACTTTAAATCAACCAATTTACCTGCAAAATAAACCAAACAACTAGAAAAAGTATTAAACTAGAAAATCAAGGAATTTAACTAATTTAATCACAAATAATATGCAATTAACCAATCATTAAATATAATAAAATAGCAATTTTGATGGTTAATCATTAGTCACACCGAGTTGTTGCTTAAAATTTTTTTTCATCAGACGTTGGTAAGTGGCACTGACATTCTGTTACCCGAACGACATCACCTTGTAGCAATAGATCCCTCGGGGGATAATGAACGTTGTTTTCTCTTGATCTTATTCATGTAATGAAATCTTGTGGTAACTCGCTCGAGCATCCACAAAGGTGAGACGTTTGTGACCCGCGGTTGCATTGACCAGCTGATCAACCTTTGGCAATGCGTATTAATCTTTGGGGCATGCTTTGTTTAAGTCAGTGAAATCCACACACTCGCTATTTTCTCTCCTTCTTTGCACATATTGTGTTGGATAACTACTTGGGGAATTGCACCTCTCTAATTGAGCCAGCACCTAGTAACCTATCGACCTCCTCGTCTACGGCCTTGGCGTGATGAGACGCCATTCTCCAAGCTTTTCGTCTTACGGGTTTGAAGGATGGGTCAACATGAAGCCGATGGGTCATTATCTCGGCACTTATACCCGTCATCTCTGCTTGGGTCCAAGCAAATACAGCGACATTCTGGCGCAAGAACAGTATCATGTCTGATTTCTCGGTGCCGCCCAACGATGCCCTTATTAAAAAGTACTTCTCTTCATCCACGGCATCCAGAAAAACTTTGACTAGGGTCTCCGTGGATCAGTGACAGGTTCTGTGATAGGCTCGTCCACCCCAGACCGACCAAACTGTGATTGCTATTTAGCCACCATTGCCTTGGGATGACGTTCTTGAGCTCGGCTTTTCACCCCGATGCTTAGTGTAGTGTAAAGGCAACTTTTCAATGAAGTCTGATCGCCTCAAATCTCCATGACACCCTTTGGAGTGGGAAACTTAATTTTTTGGTGATATGATGAATGCACCACTTTCATTGCCTGCAACCAGGTGGAAGCCGCTTTCATTTCATTCCTTGAACTCCATGACACCCTTTGATTCTATGACAAGTGAAAGCCGGGTAGCTTCTGCGTTTTTCATGCGTAGGCTTCCCTCCTAATCTTGGGATCGTGTGTTCACCATGGGGCAACCGCTACGGGGAAAAGTTCGTAAGTTCCACAGACAATGTCAAATTGCATGGGAGATTTTCTTTAATAGATTGAGATAGCGACCCTCACGATGAACGACCTAAAAAAATCAAGAAAGGGTCAGGAAAGAGGTTGGGTGAACACCCGACGTATCCCCTCAAAAGCTTAAGTCAGTATTAGTTTGGAGGCTTGAGCACAACTTATTCGTTCTTCTCAGTATAATTTGCGTCCATTTGTTCATCTTTCTGAAGAGTATTAATACCTGAACCAATAATGAGTGCAGATGCTTGAAGTCCCATCTCAACATTTAATGTCTTGTACTCTTACTGTGCGCAATGAATGTTCTTTACTCAAATCACTGCGCCTTTAATGCACGTGTGATGGGACAAATGCTCGGGGTCATGCCAAGCACTTATGGCTATCCCCGGGTACTCAAGTTCCTTTGATCGGTGTTTGACACCTATTCTTGAACGTTCAATTCTCGGGGAACAATACCTCAGGGTACACCGAGGAGATATACTCGATGCAATAACCATTAATGTTTCGCAATAATGACTGTTAGTTTGGGTCTCGAGGATGCAGGGGCTCATTAATAGCCCTGTCTCATTTAGTCACATCGCCATAAATGAGCGGTCAAGTCGTCTTAAATGTTGGTGTCAGTCTGCGTACTCGGTTCTTCCTAGCCATTACTCATCGACGCAACTTTTCGGCGCCTTTTGACCCCCATAACAGTTGCATCATCACGTGTCAATATGGCGGCTGCTGAGCCACCTAAAGTCCTGTCAAATAGCGAAAATCAAGAGTTGCCAATTTTAAAACTAGTTTTAAAGAGCATTCTTGTCTTTTCAGTTGAAATATTTTGCCTTGAATAACTTACGCAGCCATTAATAGCAGATAAATTACAGTGTGACTTGTGATTCAATCATGTAATATCTCATCTCAAGTCCAAACAGAGAAAAATTAGGTGGATGAAAAAAGATGGAAAGCCGGGTGGAAAGTGGCAATTTTTTCTGTTTGGTTAAGAAAGAAAAAGAGGAGGGAAGAAAAAAGGGATGGAAAGTGTGTCCATTGCGCCCTCCATTTTTATCCGCGTGAATTCGGCATAAAGTGAAAGGAAAGCTGAAACATTGATGATGCGTTTGGTTAATTTACTTTCCTGTCTCTCTTGTAAGCGACGGCTAGTCCAAATGTTGAAAGAAATGATGGTCGGCTCCACTTTATTTTGTTACTCAAAAAACACAATTAAACTATAAAAGGTGGGTCTCATGAATATTTTTCACTTTTTTGACATCAATTTTTAAAACAAACAAAAAGGGTATCATGACATTTAATAAATTGTATTTTTGTATATTTTTTTTTATTTTTAATAAAATAATTAAAAAATTATTTATTCTACTTTTCCATTCCTCCTACCAAATAAGGAGGAAAAATAAATTTCTTTCCTTAAAGAATAGAAAATATTTCTAATATATTTTTTCATCTCTCCAATTTTTTATCATTTCTATCAGACATACCATAAGTTTTTTAATGGCTTGGTAGACATGCAATTCTTGCATGGGTGTGGCATGCAGTTGTGAACATGTTTTCTGCATTGCATGGAATTTGGTAGACCTGTAAGAAGGTTTGGTAAACATACACAAGACAAGTTTGGAGGTTCATTGATAATGAATACCTGGAAGGTGGACAACGTATAACAGGTCTGTTATGTAATTAAGTACACTGCTGCACATAATCCCCCGAAACTTGACGTAGTAAATGTAAATAGACACATCTTTTTCTCTCTCCCTCTCACCCTCTGTCTTTCTTATGGAGTGGCCGTCAAGGCGGCTAGACAATTGTAACCACTCGATTTTAGCTCAGACTCGATTCGATTGAGATTGAGGTTAGTTCACGCTAATCTAAATTTGTAAATAAGTTCAATTAATATAATTGGCAAGATCATTTTTTTGAACCGTGCAAGCTCATTTTTTAAATAAGTCAAACCTTAAAAACATGTTGCTCGGATCAAACATGTTTTCATTTATGTGCAAAAAGTTTTAGGCAATAACACTTCTATCTCTCTCTTTCTTTGAAGAGACTTTTGGAGTATTTGTACGTTTTATTTTACAGTTGATTATTCAAGTTTTGGAATAATTTTAATTAATTACTAAACCCTATGATTTAGTTTTGAAAAACATTTCACTAAAAAATTAGGCTCAATTCAGCTCATTAATTTTGATTCGGCTAAACAAAATAGACTTAAAACTAGCTAGGCAATTGAAGTTATCGCCTAGGGCCCAAATTTTTTGGGGCCTCGATTTTTTTTTTAAAGATTTAGATTTACTTAACTCTAAGTTATTTTTTAAAATATTTTATGCAAGTTTAGTTAAGCTAAGATTTGTTTTCAAGGTCCAAAATAAAACTTTTAAATCAATATTCAATCAAATCAAATTTTATTTTTTAGGTGCATATTTTTTTTATAGACGTAGGTTCAATGAAGTTAAATTTTACTTTTACAATTTTTATACTAATATGAGATTCATTATATTAGTCATAATACTATTCATGTCTTGGAAATACCATGTATAACAAAACTATGTAATTGTTTTCAATTACTTTGATCAATTTGAAAAGTATGTATTTTGATTTTTCTTTTTAGAATTTGATAATTTTTTGATAAGTGAAATGTATTTAAATTTAAATTGAGTTTGTTAATTTTGTTCCATGATAGCATAAACATCACTAGAGAATCTAGTATTGAACTTTAAATTTACTCTCTTACCACCCTGTTCACAATTAGTCATTGAATGAATTTTATAAATATAAATAACATGCTAAAGAATTTGAATACAAAAATTTTAATGGTAAGTTTGAATGTCAAATAATAAGAAATTTATTTTTTAAATATATTTATATCTATACTACTATAAAATGTCAACAATAGTGAAAAACTTTTGTTTGACCATAATACCCCTATAAATATTAGTAAAGACAATTATATCATTATGTATTTAATTACTCAATACTAATTAAATATCCAAATAACCATTCATATACTTTCCCTTTCACACAAATAATCTATATGAATATCTATATCTATATATCTTTCTATATTTCAAAAAATAAATATTCAGAATACATCCAATTTATAATATAGATAATACTAATATCTATTTATCTATACTATTATAAAAGTATGTTAAGTGAAAAACTTTTGATTCATCATTTTACCCTTATAAATAAATTT
>CM042196.1:9294276-9312546 GCA_023539305.1 Ilex asprella
CTTAAATAAGGTGTGGGAGATGAGTTACATATTTGGCCATAGTATTTTTTTGTTCCAATGTGAATGGTTCAACCTTGGTAGTGGGAAAACAGTTCAGACTGATGCTCATTTTACGAGCATTAATGTGAAAAGTAGATGGTATCAAAATGACCCTTTTGTCCTACCAAATCAGGTGAAACAAGTATTTTATGTTAATGATACAAAATTGGGTAAGGATTGGCAAGTTGTGCAACACATACATCATCGAGGAATATGGGATGTTCCTGAGTTGGAAGATGATGAAGTTAGTGAAAATGAATTGCATGGTCCAAGTGACGCATTCCAACAGGATGAAGCAACAGATGTTGCGGCTATAGTGGTCGAAGATAACGAAATAGGTCAACTTCGCAGGACTGATCTTGATCCAGAAATCATTCCTCGAGATCGAATTTTTCAATGGGGAGGCAGAAAAGACAATAACATTGATGATTTCATATGTGATGACAATGATGAGGCAGAAATGGAGTATGTCGAATCAGAAGAAGATGATGATGTGCATTCCCATTCTGATTCTGATGAAGAGTCAAATATGTAGATGAATTATTAAGATATTTTCATGGTAATTAATAAATGACTTATATAATTGGTATACTTGGATATTGTAGATATAATTTATATATTTCTATATGTCAGGTGTTTTATATAAATGGGACCAGGTCGCCGAGCCAGCACTACTATAGCTAGTAAGGTTGCATCCTCTGAGACACCTGCTAGGGGTGCATCCTCTGAGACACCTGCTAGGGGTGCATCCTCGAGTACACATGTTAGGTGTGTATCATCTGATGCACCTCCATCACAGCCTGTTACCGGCACTGAGGGTAGCAGTACAGGTTTGATGCATACTTTACTTTCTATACACATTTTTTCTTAATATGGTGGGCTAACATCTATTATTAATGTATGTGCAGCAGCTTCTATCAGCAAGAAACGAGGTCGAGGACCCTCTCGTGGGAAAAATGCTGAGCGTCTTCGTGCAGCTCACGGTCCACTTGATGTTTTGATTCCTGAGGGAATCGGCGTTCCAGTTGGTGTAAATTCTTCGAAGGTGATGACAGAGATTGGCTCTCTGGCGAGGACGTTTGCCCCTGTTAGAGACGTGTACAAATGGAAGCAAATTACAGAAGAGGACAAGGCACCACTCATTGCACGATTGTTGGTTAGTCGATATATTTGTTTGGTTTGAACAATATATTTATTTGTGTAGAGTGTTACAACATGTTATAAATAATTTGTATATTATTATTTTGTTGTAGACAAAGTTTAACATTAGAGACTATCGCGAAAAAGAATCTGTTAGGAAGTCCGTCGACAAAAAATTTGCAGCGAGGTATAGGGACCACCGATACCATATGCATATGCACTACAAGGAGTTGGTTGAGTCCGGTGTTGACCCAAAGAGCAAGCCATATGGTGATGTGAGTCAGCAGGATTGGGAATACATAATTGAAACACTTTACAAGGATCCAAAATTTCAGGTAACTTTTATAAGGCTTGCAAATTAATATCCACTTTTTATTCCCAATTGTGTACTAATTATGTTATTTGTATATAGGAAAAATCTAAGAAAAATGCTGAAAATCGTGCCAAGTTGCCATACAACCACTCGATGGGTACAAAGTCCTTTCAGGCTGCCCTATATGAAAGGGTGTGATACTTTAGCATTTGCTTCCTAAATTTTAATATATAGGAATTTCATAGTTATGAATATTGATATTTTGATTAACTGTGACAGAGGGACCCTACGACTGATGAGCCACCCCACATTGTTGATTTTTTTCACGATTCTCATGTGAACAAGAAGGGTGAGTGGGTTTCTTATGAGGCAGAGTCAAGATATGTAAGTATTTCAAACTGTAGAAAATTATGTTTTTTTTTAAATAGAATGTATGATACACTCACTATCTGGGTTTACATGCATTAAATTGTAGGACCGAATGAAAGAATTGTGCACGCAGACCTTAGAAGAGGGTGTAGAGCCATTGACACAGGATCAAATTGCATGCACAGTTCTGGGCAGCCGATCTGGATATAAGAAAGGATTTGGACATGGCCCGAAACCTTCTTCCTCTACTCAGTCATTCAAATCCACTTCTGAATATCGAGAACAAGCTGATATGATAAAAGAGTTGCGAGCAACAGTTGATTCTCTTCAAGATTCTCTTCAAAAGGAACGTGAAGAAACAAAAGATTGGAAGGAGAAGTTTCAAGACGCGCAACAACAGATGATGCAACAACTTTTGCAGATGCAAATTCAAATGCAACGTGCTCTGCAAGGCACCTCAACTAATCCAGATATGCCACCTGAGTCTTAGTTAGTATCTTTTTACTATCGTTTTATGTGCAACACTTAAGAAGTATAAAAACTAAACTTTTGATGCATATGGGGCCAATCAGCTCGTTTCAACTACGTTGGCCGTGAAAGCGAACGGAGAACAACTAAAAATTTCGACACTTAAGAATTAGAAAATCAGTATGTTTTTTTAAAAATTTGATTGATAATTTATTAAAGTATTTTCTTTGTGTAACGTGAATAGGAAACCGGGTTTGGAATTTGAGAGGAACTTGGGGTTGTTTTATCCTGTTCAGACAAGTGTCTACAACCTTGATTTCCCTAGTTATTTCTTTATATACATTGAATGTGGTGTTAAAATTATTTTCTTCTGTCTGATTAATACCATTTCATTATGCTTTTAATCAGTAGATGTTTTTTTTTTCATGAACAGACATTCTGACCGTAGCTGCACTTGAGAAGCATTCTGGAAGATAAACTGCCAGATAATGGAAGAATTTTGGATTTCTACATTTAAGTGACTTACGAATTATCTTTTGATTATGTATTAAAATATTTTGGGAAATTTGTATGTACATTATGTTGTTGGATATTTTTATGATTTGTATAATTTTTATTCAGTGTCTTATATTTTATGTTTTTGTTGGCATGGTATTTGATGTTAGTTTGTTTATATTGTTGAATGAAAAAGATGTGAAATGTATTAATTGTGTTAGATTTTTATTGAACACAGGTATTATTGATATACAGGTGAAAAATTTTATTAAAATATCGTTTTAGGGGAAATGTTAAAAAAAAAAAAAAAATTTGCGACGAAATATAAATCGTCGCTATAATGTATAGGCCAAAACTTTTTTTTTTTGCGACGATTTTTTTACGTCGCTAAACATTATTTAAATTATTATGTTTTACAAATTTTATTTAAAACAATTATTTGCGACGATTTATTTTCGTCGATAAAAATAATTATATCTTTATATTTCACATTTTTATCTACTAAAATTTTTTGCGACGAATTATTTTTCGTCGCTAATAATTAATTATCTTTTCTTTTTTCTTTTATAAAATTTTATTTGCGACGAATTATTTACGTCGCAAAAAATTAATTTAATTATTATTTTCTAAATTTTCATTTATGTATATTACAATTTACGACGTTTTTTTTTCGTCGCTAATAATTAATTAAATTATTTTTTTTCTTTTTAAAGTTTTGGCAAAGTGTTTTGCGACGTTTTATTTTAATTTTTGCGACGTTTTTTTGCGTCGCAAGAAATTTTTGTTTGCGACAAAAATAAAGTCGGTCGCTAATACTTTCTGCGACGAGGCTATTGCGACGATTATGCGACGAAAAATAAAACGTCGCAAAAAATAATTTGCGACGATTTATTATATTTTTGCGACGAAAAAAATCGTCGCAAAAAACGATTTTTGTCGTAGTGTGATTAGATCGTCAACATACCCCTTGTCCGAGTCCGGCATATAGGTCACCAAGTACATAGAGGGGTCCCAAGACTGGAGGTTGTACCTATCCCCAGCGACTAGTCTTAAATCGTAGCAGAACATAATCTCGTCTACCCCAAAGTTTACCCCGAGCCGAACATTCAGGGCAACCACGCCCATGACCAGACTAAAGAAGATGAAGCCACATTGAAGGGAGAAAAACTTCAAGTGCATATCACCCTCAGAAGAAGGGGATGGAGAGGAAAGGTAACCCCTTTTCCATGATGGCTTTGGTCCAAAAGGGTATCATGTCTACACTCCCTATGTCCCTACAGTGGTAACGAGAGTCGAAGGGGAAGGTAAAAACGAGCTCGGGGATTTGGTATCTATCCCTAAAAGCTTGGATATTGTCCTCATTCACTTCAGTCCTCCTCAACCTGTCGTTATCCCTAGCCCTAATAGATGCCCTCACCTCTGTTCTGCGTGGTGTAGCCACGGATGGGTTCTAAGAGAGATGTAGGAGGAATGAGAAGCAAACTTGTAAGGAGGAAAGTACTTATAGGTGAAGAATCTTCAAGAGTGCTCGGGAGATTGGAGGAGAGTGCTTCGGAGTTGATCGCTGAGGAAAATAGAGGGTGCAAAGTTCTGAAATGGCCGAATGATCTCCTATTTATACCCTGCTGGGGCGGGAATCAAGAAGGCAGGTCATAATTAGGGAATTTGAAAAGACCAGCACCAGACGTGTAAATAATCGCCCCTATTCAAGAGGCGTATTCAACAAGTCACCACTTTCCTAGCGCTACATGTCCTGCACCGCAAGAAAAATAGAGGCTGGTGGGCAGTTGACGGGACTTTTGGCGGCTCAACAGCCCCCAAATTGACACGTGTGATGATGCAGTCGTTATGGGGATCAAAAAGCACTGAGAAGTTGCACCGAGGAGTAATGGGCTAGGAGCACCCGAGTACACAGACTGACACCAGCATTTAAGATAACTTGACCGCTCATTTATGGCGATGTGAGTGAATGAGACAGGGCTATTAATGAGCCACGACATCCTCGAGACCCAAACCAGTAGTTATGATTGTGAAACATTAATGACTATTGCGTCAAGTATATCTCCTTGGTGTACTCCGAGATACTATTCCCTGAGCATTGGACGCTCAGGAGTAGGTGTTAGACACCTATTAGAGGAACTTGAGTACCTGAGGATAGCCCTAAATGTTCGGCATGTCCCCAAGCATTTGTCCCATCATCCATGCATTAAAGGTGAGGTGATTTGAGCAAAAAACATTCATTGTGTATGGGTAAGAGTGCAAGACATTAAATGTTGATATGGGACTTCAAGTCCTTGCACTCATTGATGGTTTAGGTATAAATACTCCTAAAAAAGCTGAACAAAGATACGCAAATTATACTGAGAAGAACTGATATACTGTACTCAAGCCTCCAAACTGATACTGACTTAAGCTTCGCAGGGGATAAGTTGGGTGTTCACCCGGCCCCTTTCTTGGTTGTTTCAGGTCATTCATTGTGAGGATTATTATCTCAATCTATTACAGGAAATCTCCCGTGCACTATGTAAAAGATTGCAAGTCCTTAAATAGGTGAGTGCTAACTGAAGTTTATAAATGACTTGGTCCCAAATCCACTGATTAATCATCTTTTTAGATTTTGTAAGATGACAAACTTTTTATATGTGCCAGAATGCATCACTTGCACCTAATCTCTCTTTTATAGCTACGTATCTTTCTTGCCAAAGAATGAGAAATTTTTCTTCTGTTCCAAAAATCTTCTTATTTTTTCCTGTACTAACCTTCTCATCTTTGTCTATTCTTTCTCTGGTCTTTCTTTTCTTTACGACAGTTGTCACCTCTTGTTTGTTTGGTGTGAGCCACTGCATATATAGGACAAAGCAAGAAGAACATCCAAGTTTTTTGAGTGTACAGTTTAACAAAATCTCATATTTTCGAAGCAAAAGGGTAGAAGAATCAAACGGAAACAGATATATGTACCATTCATTTTCGTAAAAAATGTAATATGTACCAAAACAATACCACACTTGTATTCATTGCGTCAGTAAGACTGAAAGATATTATTGTCCTGATCCTCTCTCTCTCTCTCTCTCTCTCTCTCCACAACCATGAAAATGAACAGCTTGCATATGTGGGTTCATTATTTGAGGTTTCACTTAAATGGATTGTTCGTTGGGATTTGTAACTCTCTTGAATCTTGATGTCACCCTAAAAGCTTTGAGGCTAAGATAAACCCAATACATCTTTGTGAGTGAGTGTTCAGTTCAACGACATCTCCCATTTCCTAAGCAAAGGGACAAAAAAATCAAAGAGAAAACAGATATATGTACCATTCATTTTCCTAAAACATGTAAATGTACCAAAACAATGGCATGCATGTCTTCATTGGGTCAGTAAGACTGAAAGAAATTATTGTCCTTGATCCACTCTCTCTCTCTCTCCACAGTCTTGAAAATGGACAGGTTGCATATGTGGGTTCATTATTTGAGTTATCACTTAAATGGATTGTTCGCTGTGATTGTCACTTCATTATCTCAATGTAATTGAAGTCTCTGAATAATCATTTTAGCTGAAGTGCCTGCCCAATCCTTGTAACTCTATTCCCGGATAATCTTGTCTACAAATAGAAAACACCTTACCAACAATGTTTATCAGTTTTGCAGATTCCTTTAAGCTAATTTAATTAGCAAATAATTTACGGAGTTACTAGTCAAGAAATTGTCCTCAACTAGTGCTACATGTGGTTTGGATTGAAATTAAGTGTTGTCACCTCCCAGACCTAGGATGTTAATTGAGACTAGTCTTTCGAGTTTTAGTATGCTTAAGGATCAACTCGCGTTCACCATCACGGGCTCAGGGCCGGCCCAACTGTGTAATAAAAAAAGCGGGGACTTTAGGCCCCAACTATAAAAAAAAGCATCATATTTTCTAATGTACAGTTTAATTAAGTCCAAGTTTCTAAATATACAACAGCATAAATTTCACAAAAAAGTCTCAATAAAGTGTACACCTAATAACTAAATTTCAAATTCAATAGTTAGGCCCAAAAATATAGCCCACATATTTTGTTGCAAATACCTGCGACCTTTCAAATTATATTGTTTTTATATTTTTTTGTAATTTTAAGCTCACGTTATATTATGCAATTATAAATACCATATGGTTATTTAAAACTAATTTGTTGATTATGTATTATAAATATGGCAACTACAAATCTTTCTAAAAAATGAGAAAATTTTAAAATAATTAAATTTCATAATGATCTCTTAATTTCTACTACTAAATAAAACAGCATAGAAAAATAGGTTAAAGCCCTGCAAATAAACGATTAACAGATCTCAAATAATAAGAAATAATAAAATAATACAGAAAAATAAAAAAATATATATTCACGATGAGATTTAAACATATAAAACAACTCTCATGGATGCAAAATATACAAAAAAAAAAAATATCAATAACGCAAATTTTAAAATTAATAAAATCAAAAAGAATTAGAGAAACACTGACACAAACATTTGAAAAAAAAAACCTCATTTATAAATGTTGCTTTAGGCCTCAAGTATTCTTGAACCACCCCTGCACGGGCTCAAAGTTTGGCTCAACCTCGGCTGCCAAGCCTGGATTATTGCTCAACATTGATTTAGTTTCTATATTATGTGCTCTTGTTTGACTTGTTTTTGTAGATATGGGCTTGAGCTATTTCGAAAGCCAAGCCCAATAAGACTTAAACACAGAATTTCTTGGTTAGAAATCCTCTCTAACGACTTGGTGTTTGTTTTTTACTTGTTCACCGCAAACGCAGAAGAACATTTAAGGTTTTGTGAGTGTTCAGTTCAACGAAATCTCCTATTTCCTATGCAAAGGGACACAAGAATCAAAGAAAAAACAGATATATGAACCGTTCATTTTCCTAAAACATGTAAATGTACCAAAACAATGGCATGCTTTGTATTCATTGCATCAATAAAACTGAAACAAATTATTGTCCTCCCACTCCACAGCCGTGAAAATGCAAAGCTTGCATATCTGAGGTAGTTATTTGTGGCATCACTTCAATGGAGTGTGATGATGCAAAAATTAATTTGCACACCATCTGTCAAGTAAACAGTATAAAATGAAATAAATTAAGTAGAGGGAAAAGACAAAGTTTATAGTGGTTTAGTCAATGCGACCTGCATCCACTTTGAATGGCAAGGGTTGCCGGTATTTTACTAACTCTGGTGCATGGAGAGAGCAGATAGTTACAAGCTTAGAGTGCTAAAAGAGAATTATGCAATACTAAATGCTGGTAGGGCTTACAATTTTATAGTGCTCAACATAGTTATTGATTGGCTAGTCTGGTGGTCATAATGAGTTAGGCCGTTTAATAGTCAGAATGGACTGAGGTGACTTTAATAGTAATCAAATAGCTTGACAACCTCTCCTCTCCTCTCCTCAACGGGCAAGGAAGTTATGGTGCTCTCCAAGCGGGGAGGGTGAGGCTCCTAAATGCTCCCTTGATGGTGGTAGAGGAAACTCTTGGATGACCCTTACTTCAAGGTGGTAGAGGATACTCTTGGATGACCCTTATTCCAAGGTGGTAGAGGAAGTTCTTGGATGACCCTTGCATGCTCCCCTGCTGATCTAGCTACTTGAGCTTGATCGAGTTGACCACATTGGGCTGAACTTGCTAGATCTTTTGGAGCTGGGTCCTAAAAAAAGTGATCCTCGCCACAAAGGATTCACGAAAAGGAAAGTTGGGACCAAATTGGGAGGGACCCTACCTAGTAACAGAAGTGGTGATGTTGGGCACCTACAAGATACAAAGTTCTTAGGGGAAGGCCCCATCCATGGAATGATGAACACTTGAAGAGGTTCTATCAATGACACCTTGAGAAAGTCAAAATAGAAAAGTTGAGGATTTAGTTTTATTTTTTGTATTTTTTTGGGCTATTACCCGATATTGCTTTACATAAGCAATGAAATGAATAAAATATCTATATTTACTTCAAAAAGACAAATGCATTTTTGTATTCAACTTCTCAAATGAGCATCAGTGACAAAAAACACTTTTACAAAAAGTAGTACTACAAATGCAACAAAATGCTTTCCTAAAAAAATCAAAAATTCCCTAGCACTCTAACTACTCTCATGGTCGTCATCCTCCTCCTCGTCATTGCCCCCGGCATTGTCAGAACCTCCATCACTCTCATCAAGCACCTCATTTGGCAAGAAGCTTGAGACATCAATATCGGGGAAAGCAGCATAAATCTTTCCCCAGAGTTCCTCATAACTGTAAATGAAAGCATCTGCAATACCATTCTCCAGGTCCACCTCAGCCAAAGAAGCTCTATCCTGAGTAGCATTCACCTCTGTCTCCACGATAGCTGGCCCTCTCACGGACCTATGCAAGCTCAGCCTCGAGCTTGGCTGCCCTCTCATGGGTCGCTGAAAACTCAGTCTCATTGAGAGTGATCTTTTCACGGACCTCCACAAGCTTAGTTTCACTGAGCGTGGCCCTCTCACGGACCTTCGCAAGCTCAGCCTCGAGCTTGGACACCCTCCAATGGGTCGTCGAAAGCTTAACTCATTTTGCACAACTTCGTGATTGTGTTTTAGCTGATGGTAAATGAGGGTCCTAGAAATTAAACACATAGATGTAGTTAAGGCCTGAAGAGAAACAAAAGACAAAAAAAATGTTAGACATTTATGGCAGGAAGGGAGAAAGGGAAGATGAAAAACACTACCTGAGCCCAGCTTTTTAGAAAAGATTTGAGAAGTCCCTCGGTGCCCAAGGCACTAATCTTATTCACCTCCTTGGCGAACACAAACTTCCCAAGCCGATCTTTTATGACCCGCGGGCTACCCAACATGAAGTGAATTTGAGAAGATGTCCTAGTAGAAGTCCCCACAGGAGGAGTGGATGAATGTAAGGCAGAAGATGTGGCCAACAGACGAGACTCTGGAGCAGGAGGCGCAACTGAGGGAGTCTCCAACTGAGGGGCCACCTCTAGAAGGGTCACTTGATGGGAGGGCGCCTGAGGTGCCGGAGAAGGGGTTGGCTGAGGAGAGCTCACCTAGAGAGACACTATTGGAGAGGAGACTTTGTCTGTCTCCACCTTAGAAGTCTTCGCCACCCTGAAAGAAGGAGGACTCCTACCTTAGAGGCGGGACCCAATTACCTCCCTCTTTGTTGTTACAAGGAGAATAAAGTGTTACCTAGATGAAAACACCAAGTAAGAGAAGAAGGTACAGAGGAATTAACTCACATTTCCTCTTCAAAGAGGGGTCACCAGACTTCGAGGTAGCACCACCATCTTTGGACATAAGGACTCCAAAGTCTTTTTCAGAATAAGCTCTCATCGTCTCCAGCTTCCATTCTTGGTCCTTAGAGAGCACAGGAGGATCTACAAGAGGAATGATGAGTAAAAAATATATGTAAAAAAGAGCAAAGGAGATTAAGTAAGTGTGTGGCATACCAAGTTTCTTAGGGACACCCCATCTTCTCGAAATCAAAGTCCTATCGGCCTCTGCAACCCATTCACCACTGACAAATATAAAGCGAGATTTTCAACTATGACAGTTAGTCCTCAGTCCAGTAATCACCTTGTCTCTCATGGTAAAATAATACCAACCTCGATTGAGAACAAGAGTCTCGCTCAAAGTGTAAGCTCCATGAAACTCCTTCGGAGATGCATCCTCATGGTGCACTTTTCTCCACAACACTAGAAATCATAGCAAAACCCTCCAACCATTGGGTGACAATCGCCCTGCGGTGAGGGAAAAATATTCGAGAATGCGAAAAATAGAGGCGGACATAGGAAACCTAAGCCCAGCCTCAAGCATCTCCTCATAGACAGCAATGTCACCAGAGGAGTCATCAAAGGCGGGCTCACCCATTTCAGCTCGGTAGCACAACACAGTCGGAGGAATGTGATAAGCAGAAACAATCTTCAAAATATCATTATCAGTGTTGAGAAAACTAGAAAGGGTACTCACCTTGGACCCATCATCAGCTATTTTGCTTTTGTGTTTCTTCTTGCAAGGACTTAAAATATTTCCTGAGCCATTTCGAGGAAAACTTCAAGAAGATGAGGCGCCCAAGGTAGCCATAGGCTTGCCCAAGGCATCTCCATGCTCGCCCAAATCATCTCCAACTAGCGACATGAGGAGGCTCATGCCCAACAGTCTACAGCCCTGAAAATTTCACGTCCCCTACCGCAGGGGCTGCTCGCCTACTGGCACACGCAGATGCCGCACCCATCAAACTAGCAGTGACGCCTAACGTTTGCTCACCCAGTGCAGTGGGTTCCCTAATCTACTAGCCAAAATTCTTCGAAAAGCCCCACACAGCACGCCAAATAGCGCTGCACCCCTCTGCTCGTCCCCTCATGCAAGCCTCCTCACCAAAATGCCTTAACCCAGTGCCCAAGTGGGCGCCCAAAGCCCTCTACTCGCACAAAGGGCTAACTCATGCACTTGCACCGCCCAAGGCCCCCTTTTCTCCTCTCGGCACACCTGAACCAATGCCTTTTGGTGCTTGATGGATCGGATCGCTGCTCAGCACATGTCTGCCTACATCGGTGCCCAGCGCCTTACTTCGGGGGTCCAGTTGGGTCTCCAATGGTGCCCCCACTCTGGCGCCTAGCAACCCTCTCTCCACAACATCGACATCTTCAAGCTCTCCATTAATATTCCCTAAAAGTTGCACATCATCTTCTCTAGTCAACATGGATTCTTAAACGCTCAGCTCAAGAAGCTCTTGAAGGATTTTACGGAATAAAGCTCTCTTCCTCGCTCAAGATTGAGTAGAATGGATAAAATGAAGGAGAAGTCTTCTATTTATACCTAGGATTTCTTGAAAACAAGGAAAAGGCAAAAAGATCCAATTCAAAACCAATGGCTCTTCAAGATTGAAAAAGGGGAAGTGGAAGAAGGAGTGTATTTAGCTAATGGAGTCCTACAGACAAGAGGCCAGAGAGGAAATTTTCAAAAAATAAAAAATTTCAGATTTGAAAAGAGTTATTTTGACCGTAACTCCAAACGAGGCTTATTATATATCAAAATCGAAGCTCTCAACAAGTTAAGCAAAACTCATTCCTTTGGAAATGAGCTTTTTAAAGAAAGACCCATAAACAGATATTTTAGCCTCCCGAAGTTTTTTCGATTATGCCCATTAGCCGAAAATTCAAACTCAAAATGAATGCCCTCCTTTCCAAGTTTCGTTAGATGTAGAGTATTAGGGGGCAAATGATGGGTCAAGCCCAAGGGCTTAGCTCAAATTATAAGCGTAGTCCGAGTTTATAGCCCAGTTCCAAAAGATCCAGCAAGTTCAGCCCAATGTGGTTAACCCAGTTAAGCTCAATGAGCTACATCAGCAGGGAGCATGCAAGGGTCATCTAATAACCTCCTCTACCACCTTGGAATAATGGTCATCCAAGAGTCTCCTCTACCACCTTGGAGTAAGGGTCATCCAAGAGTTCCCTCTACCACCACTAAGGGAGCATTTAGGAGCCTCCCCCTCGCCGCTTGGAGAGCACCATAACTTCATTGCCCGTTGAGGAGAGGAGAGGTCGTCAAGTGATTTGATTACTATTAAAGTCACCTCAGTCCGTTACGACTATTAAACGTCCCCAAACCATTAAGACCGCCAGACTAGCCAATCAATTACTATGATGAGCACTATAAATTGAAAACCCCACAAACACTTGGGGAGCATCACACTCAGTATTGCATAATTCTCTCCTAGCTTTTTAAGCTTGTAACTATCTGCTCTCTCTATGCACCGGAGTTAATAAAATACCGGCGACCCTTGCCACTCAAAATGGACATAGGTCACATTGGCCGAACCACTGTAAACTTTGTCTTTTCCCTCTACTTACTTTATTGTATTTTATACTGTTTACTTGACAGGTGGTGTGCAAACCAATTTGTGCATCATCAAAGTGTTCGTTGGGATTTTTCTCTATTGATGTCACCCCAAAGCTGTGAGAATAATGAAGATAAACCCAATAAATCTTTGGAAGTGTTTGTTACTTCATCATCTCCATGTAAGATGACCATTTTGCAAATCTGTAGTGGTGAAGATACAAAAAATAAAATCAGCAAAAGATAAACCACTATTTTTTTTTTTTGACATCTATTTAATATTGAATTCTCAAACTTATAAAAACACAATAATGATCAAGATTAGTATGATTTTTATCTAATTTGATTCAATGGTATAAAATTCATCCAATTTTTGTTTAGCTAAAAAAATATCAACTCTAACCAATACACTTGCCAATGCTAAAAAAATCCTCCTATTCTATTCATACCTCTTTTTTTTCTCTCTATTTAATTTTTTTTTAAATTATTTATACTACTAATAAAAATACCTTAAGATGAAAATTTTTTGAATCTCTCTTTTACCCTTATAAAAGATTGCAAAGACCACTCTATCCTGTCAAATCTTCAAATTATCTATAACATCTCTTTTAATTATTTAATTAGTTTTAATAAAAAAAATTGATAGATTATACTACCTTTAAAAAAATATGCATCATTATATTTTTAATAAAGTGTTCAAAAACTCTTTAAAAACTCCACCAATCTAATATTACTCATCTCATGTTTAAAGATAACATTATACTCACATATTTGCATTTTTTATTTTGTAAGAAAGTTTAACCCTTTTATTTATAAGATCTAAAATAATCGTATATATAATTTATTTGTGTTACATATGTATAATTATTTAGTCACAATAAACTTTCTAAGTTGTTCTAAGATTTAATATAAAAAAATATATTGTAGTGTATTTTTAAGTAAGACTTAAATTGTTTAGAATTTTAATATGTTTGATAATATATATTATAGCATAGTATATTAAATTTTATCCTAATTAATCATACTAATTCTTAATTACAGTAAGGTGATTAGTATATTGACAATTACTTTTATTTTATTTAAGAAATTATAATCAGAATCGTAATCAAATGAATTTCAAAAAATTTAATTTCTCAAATATTACTAAAAAATCAATCTCAATCACAAAATTCTAAAAATATTGAACTTTAACTATTTCTTTTTTTTTTTTACTTTTTTATAGTTAGAATAAAGAATTTTGGGAAAATCAAATTTTTTTAAATCGTATAATAAAATATGAGCAGTGAAAAATTAAATTTGATAAATTTGAGATGATATTTTATTCAGATACACATATACATAATATATTTTATTACTTTTTGTGTACGAAAAAAATTCACATGCAATGCACGTGGTGCATTGCTAGTGGATGGGATTGAGAAAAAATAGTATGAGCTCCAACATAACCCGTGTTTGGTTCATTTTTAAAGAATTGAAATTAAACAAGTATGAATAATAGATTTTACCTCTTGTATATGGGTTTTATGAAAGAAGGATTGGAAAAAAAATAAGGTCCTTTGGAAGCTAGTACACCAAATTAAACATAATTGTAAAAAAGTATACAGAAAAAAATATTTTAGAAAAAAGTACACTACTTAGATACAAAGACATAAATGCCCATTCTGTTAAAAAAAATTTCTAAAAACTGTAACAAGGCATTTATCATAACTGCTGAAATTTAGGCTCATTTAATTCAAAATATATTCATCTTCCTCAAAACCGAATTGTGTCTCCTTCTCGTCCAAAGAAATCGTTTCATATTCTCCAAAGAACCCAACTCTCTACATCTTCATCCAAAGAAATCGCTTCATCTTCCTCAAAGCTGACTCTCAGTCTTCCATAACTAAAAAAAGGGTTTCAACTGTGCATTGTACATCGATTAACGGAGGAATTGGGGTTACATTGGCATCAATTGAAGAGGGTTTGTTGGCGATTTGACTAGTTTTTGAATTCGGCATTGTTACTTGTTGTTTCAATTGTGATCGTTGCTCGTTGTTTTCAAAAGGAGAATCTCATTGTTGATCCTTGGTTCGACTGTCATCTGAGTTTGTTGATCTTCGCCAGAGGTAATGTATATTTTTTTTTGGTTCATGGGTTACCCAAAAAACAAAAAAACCATTACAGTTATCTTTTTTTGTGGTTTTTTTTGGCTGAAAATTCTTGTTAATTTCATGTATTGGGAACATATTTTGTATGTTTGAAGATTGAAGACGAATGTGGTAATATTTGTTGTTTTTTGGAAAAATTCCTAAAATTATGTATTTTTTATACCATAAATGTTTTCCTATTATAAAAAACCAAGGACTTATTGGATGTTACACATTTAATAATTTTTTTTGTCAATTGCTTGAATATAGGTCTGAACTGTTTTGAATGAAGCTATATACATATATATGTTTGTCATAATGTAATATAACATTGTTTGTGTTGTGTTGTGTTTTGTTACACAATTATTGGTACACTTTTGTTGTTACACTGGTTTTGATACACTTATTTCGTTATACTGTTAAAATTACACTAAATCTTTTGTTTTGTTATAAAACATTGTTGTGAAGTGAATGCTAATTATCCAGATTGTTCAGGGACATAGGTGTTTATTCCTTGTTGTGTAATTTTTTTGCGATTACATTGTGTGTATATCCTAAATGTTGATTGTGTTACTCTCACAGTATAACATAAAAAGTGTAACACAGAAAGTGTAACAATGAAACTAACATAGTGTAACATTATACCAATTACTCAACAAAGTGAACATTAGTGGATCATAAGACATGGAACTGGATGTTATGTTTATACAGTCCTGTTGTGGGATAGTATTACTGTGTTCAGTGATGCAAATGTCTATTCCTTATTGAATAAATGTATCTGATTACAGTTTGTTACACTGTCACTGTTTTATTGTTACATTATTTTTGGTTAACTTATTTGATTAAACTGTTATAGTTACATTTAAATTTTTGTTATACTTTGTACACTTTGTACTTTGTCTCTTCCCAACTCAAAGTTATGATTGGGAAAAAGAAAAACGGACCTAAGATAAATATGAATTTCGTAGTAGAAACAAGGTGTTGGACCAAAATATGGGCCAAACATCATCTATTAAGCTTGGAAAAACACACGAGGAAAAAAAAAACAAATGGTGGAATCAAAGCAAGAGCATAAATGACAGTAAGATAAGTGAAGCACACAAGGATGTTTTAAAGAAAACACCATTTTGGTTACTGTTTGAAAGTATTATTTGTAAAAAAGGTAGACAAGTCATGGTGTAGGAAGAATGATAATAACATCCAGGATGTAATATTGTGCTTCGATGTTAATACATTCAAATTTCACATTGATGGGGAGAAGATTAAATTGAGAAGAATGATTTGAAAATAAACTTTGGGATTGATGATGGTTGCGATTCAATGGATTTATTATCTCATAGGAAGGAAAACTCAAAATTTGTTAAACTAATTCGAGAAGGATAGCAGGTTGAACTCAACTTTCAAAAAGAGTAAACTGGTTAAAGCAGCAAGTGGTACAACCAAAAATGATGTTGATGACGTTGCAAGGCTGATATGCTTATTTTTAATGGTAACACTATTTTTCACACACACTGGAATATCTATAGGATGGGGCTATGTTTCATACATTGAGTATTTAGATGAAATGAAGAATTATAATTGGTCAAGTGTTATCCATAAAGCTCTTATTTCTTCACTTCAAAGAAAGAGTAGAAGCCCATCCGTTGTTACTGGATGCATAATGTTGTTACTGGTAGGTTTTTAACAACCCCGTTTCATTTCCAATTTTGTTTCCTTTTATTTAATAAAATAAAGTAATTTGTTTGCTTGTATTGAATTTGTATGTATGTGCAGTATTGGGTTTGTGAACATACAATAATTGTCAAATCTGACAGGTGAAATGGAATACCAAGGATTGTGAAATAGAATTTATCGAGTCTTCAGAGAGCTATGTAACAGAGGATGCTTGGAAATTTGAAGTCAAAATATGTAAGTTAGTTAAATATAATGAATTTGGTTTAATATGTCCATCTTACAAAATTTTTAAGTCTTTTAATGTTCTCATATAATACACTTTTATCATAACACTGTATTGCCACACTGTAATGATACACTTTCATGTTACACTTGTGTTATTTGATGCATACAATTGTCGATATTTTAAATGTTTTAAAGGTGTTGAGAAATAGATTGAAAAGAATAGTGGAGGAGAAATTTTTTCTCAAATATAAGGGAAGCAAACAACAAGAAGGGAACCAATCTAAATTGGTGGGAAAGACCAAAAGTGGTAAAGTTAAAAAACCGCATGGCCTGTTGGATGAAGAAATGTTTAAGGACATGGGGAATGAGGAGGCAGAGCATGATACATTTTTTTTATGATGACGATGATATTATGGATGTAATTGGTGATGATGGAAAGGAGAAGATATCATTTGAAACTCTTATTGAGGCTGCTATTAATGAAGCGACGCGTAATCGTGACAATAAGAGAGATGGCCTAAAACAAGTTCTTGGAAAATATGGAACTCAGGAAAATATTGATGTTCCACTACAAGATGATAGTGATGTAAGAGAAGAAGAAGAAGACAAACAGACAACGGCTTTAAGAGCTTATTGAGGATAATGATGTCTTGAAAATTATTATACGAAACATAGGCCCAAGTAAAAATTATTTGGAGCATTCACATTCTGTTGCAGGGGGTGATGAGTTAGAGCAACTCCAAGGGGGAGTGGCATCAAGGGTGGCAACCCTATATGCCACCCTAAATTCAAAAAATTTCACTCTGAGGGGGTGGCATCAAGGGTTGAAAAATAGCATCAAGGCTCTTGAAGTGGCATTTTTTGGCAACTCTAGAGAGAGAAAGAGAGAGGTTGCAAATGGGTTAATGAATGTAGGTCCGCTAGAGGAATATAAATCCAACAATTTATATAGATTGATGAATAAAAATATGAAAATGGCACCTCATTTTGACACCTGCCATTAAAACGGATTTATAATTCAGGGATGTCAAAACACTATTCAAGATTGCAAATTAGTGATTTGACACCCCCAAAATGGCAACTCCTTTGGAGTTGCTCTTAGACAAACAAAAATTGTAACACCCCAAAATACACCCTGGACGGCATTACATTCAATAACCATTCATACCATGAGAGCACTATGATAAACCATTACTAAATAAGTCTTCATCACCATAATTCATAACAATTACACAAATATCCCAAAAGAATATGCCATCATTGGCCTTTACATTTCCAATGAAAATTTACTATTGTAGCGTATCGAAAACGATAAAAGAAATCTAGACTATACAGTGTGTCCATAGTAGTATTCTAGTCTAGAATAAAAAAAAATAGACGACATCTCTAGATGTCCCACTCGGGATCCAAGTATCCCTCAAGTGAAGCCTCCCCAGGGTACGGCTCGTTAGCATCGGGTACGTCCTCTGGCCCAACATCTGAAAATGTTCAACGGTAGGGGGTGAGCACTAAGCTCTGTAGAAAAATTCTCCCAAACCCATACAAGGTTTAGAAAAGCCTGTAAAATGGTCGGTCTAATTTCACAAGTAACAT
>CM042196.1:9332546-9344138 GCA_023539305.1 Ilex asprella
TGCATGCAGAGGGAGTGAAGGTCCATATTTATAGGCAATTAGGGAAGCAGGAGGTGGAGGTTTGCATGTGCTGACTAAGGAGGACCGTCCGGACGGTGACAGTGTCGTCCAGACGGTGGTGCAAGTGGATTTGCAAGTTGCATGGCCTCTGACTTGCTTTATTACACTTTGGCCTCCTAGCTTTCCTTTTCCTTGACATTGCACCCTTCATCTTTGGTTTCTTCTGCATTTATCCTGCAACTTTAGATAAAAATTGTTAAAACAAATAATTCCCGCACTAACACTAATTTACTTTAATTACTATTTTTTAGTGCAGTAATTCTACTAATTCGACTTTTTTTTATACTTTTAATTTACAACTAATTGATGTCAATCACCAACTAATGAAGAAAGGCATTCTTCACATTTAACTAATGAAGAGGCCAAGAGTACTCCGAAGCCAAAGAAATAATCAATCGTACAATAGTCAATTTTACCACGGGGGCAAATGTAGCACCAAAATCATGACCTGGTACCTGAGTAAAATCCTTCACCACAAGCCTAGCCTTGTGAAAATCAATAGTACCATCCGCAAAAAACTTTAGGTTGTAAACTCAGCGACAGCCAACAGGCTTCACACCTAAAGGTAAAGAGACAAGATCCCATGTATGATTACGCTAAAGAGCGTCCATCTCCGTTTGTATGGTAAGAACCCACTGGGGCTCTTGTATAGCCTCTGAAACAGAGCGAGGAACTGGTGTATCTAATAAGGTCATGCTATATGCTTAAACTGTAGGAGACAGAGCCTCATAAGAAACATAAGTAGAGATCGGATATAAAGTCCTAGAAGTTCAACCATAACGAACAACTAGACGATGATCACGTCGATGATAACGATATCCTAAATCATCATCCTTCACTGATAATGTCTCATCAGGTAACGGAACTAGCTCAGTACCTGCAATCTCATCAGTACTAACAACAGGTGCATCAATAGCTCAACGAACTAAGAAGTATTACCTACATCGCCTGAGGTAGAGGGGACATCAGCAGAGGGATGAGAGCAAGGGCGATGAACATAAACCTGTAAAGGAAGAGAGACTGGTGACTTTGTACTGACAGGGATAAGTGGTTCTGAAGAAGGAGAGACTGATGACTTTGTAGTGATAGTGACCAATGACTCTGGCTCTTGTGGTAATGAAAAATCAAAGAGAGTATCATCAATTAGAGGGGCAGACACAGGATTGGAAGAAAATTAAGGAATATGGTCAAGGAAGGTAACATCTAGAATGTGATACATATGTCGTCTGACAGGATCATAACACCGATATCCCTTAGCCTGATGAAAGTAGCCCACAAAAACACAAAGAATCACTTTATCATCTAGCTTATGGCGAGTAAGAGACAAATTCTGAACAAAATATGTGTAGCCAAAAATACAAGTAGGGACCGACAAAAGTGTCCGCTCAGGGAATAAGACCTGTAAGGGAGTCCTGTACTGAAGAATACGATTCGGTGTACGATTACACAAAAGAGGTAAAAGTCAAAACAACAAAATATCAATAAGATTTTGGTACCCCCATACCTCTAAGCATACAACTGGCCATCCCTATTAGACTCCTATTTTTTCTTTCAGCAACTCCATTTTACTCAGGTGTATATGGACAAGTGAGCTGCTGAAGAATTCCTCAGAAAAAATGTGAGATACTAAGGCATCAGACATATATTCTTTGGCAGTATCTGAACGAAAACACGAACAATGACATCAAATTGTGTCTTAATCATCTGGAGAAAATTGAGTGATGACAAGAAGTACATCAGACTTCCTATGCAAAAGTAGACCTAAGTACAACTGGTATGGTCATCTATACATGTCACATAATATCGAGCACCTGACAGAGCAGTAACAGGAGAGGGTCCCCAAATATTAGAGTGTATTAGGTCAATTGGTTTGGGTGACTGGTGCATGCGAGGAATATAACTGGTCCGAATATATTTTGATGGGGAACATATAACACAGTCAAGTTTACTACTAACACAAGTTTTGCTCCAAGTATGAAATAACATACATAAATATTTAAAATTTGTATGCCCAAAATGGTCATGCCACAACTGAACAGTTTGTGGTGAAAAATCATAACGACAAGTACTAGATAAAATACTAGCATGCAAGCTAGAAACAGATAAAAATAAAGCAAATGATGGAGGTGGAGGTAGAGGTGGAGAAACTGGTCAAACCACACCTAGATAATATAGTTCATCTCTCTTATGTCCCCTAATAATAATCCTCCTAGTACTCAAATTCTGTAAATAACACGAATCAGATAAAAACACAACCGCACAGTGAAAATCTCTGGCTAACTGATGTACAAATAATAGATTCATGGTCAGCTTTAGCGCATGAAATACCAAACGTAATGTAAAGTCGTCTGAGAGACGGATTGTACCCTTACTAACAATAGGGGCATGTGTACCATCTACTAACTGAACTTGAGTATGTAACTGTTCGTCAAAAGTGGTGAAGTGATGGGACTCACCTGTCATATGACCATTTGCACCCGAGTTCAGCATCCAAATGTGAGACGGACTGGCGCAAGTATAAAGACACGAGGTATATCTATAGTAATCGCATCAATAGTAGTCGAACCTTAAGAAGACAAGGCTGACATAAATATATCCAAGCAAGAAGTGATAACATTCATATCACTCTGCCAAAGAGGAGCAGTAGCAAGAGCAATGACTGTAGGTGATAGTGCCTCAGCAATGGTAACAGTACGGCTGCGAGGAGGCGGCTTAAGCTTCGGATGGAGTTTTCAACAAGTTGCCCTGAGATGTCCCAGTCGACCACAATAATCACACTGACGAGAATCCCCATGTCTATGCTGATGTGGGGTACCCTGACAGCACTGGGCCAAGCGTTGTCGACCTCTATACGCGGTAGAAGTACTAACAAAAGTCTCAACGGTAAGAGTCTCACATCTCTCAGTAGTAGCCATATCAACAATAATACGTAGGCACCCGTGACAGAAAAATAACTCTAAGATAAATAGAGGGATAAAATAAAGGAGAACAATATACCTCTAGTCGAACAGTAGTGACAGATAAAAAAGGCCCAAAAAGCTCCCAAATAATCAAGTCTCGGTGCCCAAAAATCTAATAAATATAAATAAATGATCTGCTATATCAAGAACAGATCAACGAAAAAGATGATTCAACCCCTATTAAAAAAGGTCCTAGATTACTACAACCTGGCAGCATAGTGACAAAGAATGCGAAAGACGAAGCCACAACCAAAAAGGCGACCCGATAATGCGCTGGACAGTAACCCAGTAGTGGGCTGGTTTGGGTTTATTGGGTTTGGGATGGACAGTGACCCAACAGTGGGTAGTGGGTTGGCTTGGGTTTGTTAAGTTGGTATGGGTTTATTGGGATGAGTTGGGTTCAATTCATTATACTACTATTGAAGGTGTAGCATAATAAATTATTTATTATAATTATGCTAGTCAATGGAGTTTCATACTGGGTAGTAAAGGATGGAGGCTATGTAATTGGTCGATAGGTTGTGTAGTTGGCGAAGGGTTGTGTAGTTGGCGAACTGTGTAGTTTTATATTGGCTGTTGCTGGGTTCTTGTCAGTGATGTTGGTTATTTTGTGGGTTGTCGATGACGGTCGATTTGATGTTTTAAGAATTGGGTTTGGAAGTGAAAGATGGGAAGTGGGCTTGCTATGGGTATGTCAGTGTTGTTTTGTTTTAGGCTTTCGATGCTCAATGGATTTAGTCGGTCAGTGCTTTATGCTGGAAAGGTTTGTTGGGTTTGGTGATTGTGGTAGTGTGTCGATGTTGGACGATGATTGTGGATGAAGGTTGTTAATCATCGGTGAGGATGAAGGAGAAGGTTAGGCTTATGCTTAGGCTTTGATACAAACTTGGAATAAATGTGAGTGAAAAAGGGATACAAACTAAGTATCGAGCTCCCTTATATATAGTCAAACAATAAAGGTACAATAAAGACAAAAAAAGTAAAACGAAGATAAAAAGGAAAACCTTAATAAATTAGGTTGTTATAACTCCAACAGATAGCATTAATAAATTTACAATGGCTCGTTATAAGATTTCTTGTTGTGACTGCCCAAACGTCTACACCGGGCACAACGAATTCACCTAATGAGTTCTTCCCTAAACCGAATTCAACAATTCTTTGGTCTACCAAGTTGCTTCTTGGTAGATAGTGACAAAATATTAATATCTACCTGCGAACTTTAATCACGATATATAGTTGGGATTGGATAAATGGATTTAGAATATGAGTTCTTGTATGTGCTCACATGATATTAATAATTAATAAATTCGTTGATATTCTGCTCACTTTTTCGTATTGCCAACACCGCATGTGAATAAGGGAACTCATTTATTTGCCACTGACAACATGAATACGTGTCATTCACAATATCAACAGTCACCGAAGGATATGACATCACTTTATACACTTGATTATTCAAAACTAGCACAGTCCAAAACCTCTCCTCATCAACTGCAGCTTGTAATCTAGAAGACATATTGGAGCATAAATTCTCATTCCACTCCAAAGCTATTTTCATCCTTCGGCCAATTTGATTCATTATTTGTCCCCTAATAGTGTTAACCATGCTAGTAATAAATAAATGTCGAGTTTTCAAAATCCACTCGTTAAACAATTCTGCAGCATTAGAACACATCTCACTGTAACAATTCCCTAGAAAATGAGCATTTGTCTAATGTTCATATGCAAGATTGAACAGAAACTTATTCACATTAGGACCACCTTCACGACGGAAAGCTGCAATCTTCTCATTAAAAAGTGATTGTGTTGTTGCATAAGCACACTGACGTAGCAACATCACCATGTGTTCTCGGAATACATTGAAAAAACAAGCACCACTCAATTTATCCTGCAAATTAGCTTTCAAATGTTGCAAGCAAAATTCATGATGAGCATTTGGAAATTTTCTGTATTGTCTCTAACAGACCCAAGTTACGATCACATACAAATGTAATAACCCGAGATTGATCTAGTATCTTAGACAGCTGTTCTAAAATCCAAAATTAGTTTGCTCTTTCTTAGAATCAACCACAGGAAATGCCAAAGGAAACAAACCTGAATAAAGCACATAAAGATTCGTGAAAATTAAAATAAAAAACAGTGTAACAAGTGAATGTGTTGAATGTTTATTATAAAACATTGTTGTGTTCATCTCATAGTGTAACAATGTAATGAACATAGTGTAACAATATAATAAAAGTAGTGCACCAAAAAATAGTGTAACAATACATTGTTGCATGTGTTTAAATAGCTTTAACAATGTAACAAAGACAGTATAACATAACGATTACAACTTAACCACGAATTTTATCATTCCAAAATTGTATTAAACTTTACCTTGGTTGTCATCATTTCATGTTGCCGATAGAAGATTGCCTCTATATCTGCCTTTCAAAAATGTGTCATCCAAAAAAGGTAGTGGATGACAATAATTATACCCTTGAATACAACGCTTAAAAGAAACAGACACCATTTTGAAATGGTTAGTATCATGATCACAATCTAACACCATATAGTTGTCCGGATTTGTACAATTTGCTGCATCGACTTACCAACTTAATTGTTAGTACGATAATGAGTGGTCCCCAAAAAGTATACATTTTGCTTTCTCAACTCCTTCCCATACTTTATCATAAGAAATAGTGAGTCCATAATCAGAAAAAAAAATCAGCAACCACCTTTGTTGAAAGCGTTGTGGTATGCTCACGAACATGTTCAATATTCAAATCTGCATCAATTTAGAACTCATTCTCTTGTTATCTGTCGTTCATAGACCCACACCACAACTGTGTTCGTTGTCCAATTCCCTAGTATAAAAAAAACAATAGCTTTCTCCACTGTTGCATTGATATGCCACCCACAACCAGGAAAATACTTAAAGGAACACTCAACAATAACCCTTGTTTTACTATTTTTTAGATAATTAAATTCAAAATCAGATTCAATCAAGTATTTGCAAAGTGATCGCCAAAACTGTAGCACACCACCTTCAAATTTTTGTCTTATGTGTCATTTTTCATTACTCCACCCAGCTATTAGAAAAACTTTCTCAAATTTCTATCTTATGTATCGTTTCCTCCATTGTCAGAATCTCTCAAACTATTAAAAGAAGAATAGATACAATAAAACTCAAAAAAAAAACATATATTCAAAAAATATATATACTAAAAACATTTATATGTTAATAGGTTGTCATTACTGTTACGTAATTACAATGTATACAAAAAAACTTCAGGCTTCAACGGGAAAAGTGTAATAGTCTTCACCATTCAGGCTTTAGGCTCCAGCATATTTGTCAAGTGGGTTAAGAAGAAAATCGACTTGCAGGATTACTGGTGGATGAAGAAGAAGAAAATCAGCTTCAATCTTAAAGCACCTTTGTTAGGTGGATGAAGAACAAAATCGACACCTTTGTCAGATAGATAAAGAACAAAATCGGCTTCAAACTTGCAGCACAAGTGTATATTTCTCTCTCAAAAAACTAAAAATAATAGCGCATTTAAAATTTGCAACTTTTTAGAAATTTTTATATTTCTCTTATAAAAGTAAGAGATATTTAATGCACAAATACAATTTGAAAACTAAACACTTTCAAAAAAAATACACATTGATCAATAGAGGACAAAAATGTCACGTTAAAATAAAAAAAAATTAAATAATATACTTTAATACAAATAAGTATCAAAATTAATGACTTAATTATCCTATATTTTTTCTGTGTATTTTTTTACAATTGAATCTAATCTAGTGTACCCTTTCATCAATACACGGCACGGTGGGCCGAATTGCGAGCTTACCCCTTGGGCCACCTCAGCGGGCCTTCTTGTTATCCATGCCTAAGTCCCACCGCTCCCCTCATAGGTTCCTCCACCTAAATTCGCTAGCACATCCGAAAGGAAATCAACCAGCTCCCCTCAACTCATTGCATATATCCTCTGTCCCGTTCTCTCTCTCACACACACACACAGTTCCAGCAATGGCAGCCGCAACAGCCTCTTTCACCCTCTCCAAACTCCTCATTTCCGCTAAGCCCCTCTCTCTCTCCTCCTCTTTCCCCCGAACCCATTCTTCTGCACTCACCTCGTCCTCCTCTTTCTCTCTCCTCCCACTCAAACTACATTCACGCCACCCCTACCACAACCCAAAATCCCTCAAATTCTCCTCCACCACCACCATTCCGACAATCTCCGCCACCATCTCCGTCGGCGACAAACTACCTGAAACCACCTTCTCTTACTTGGATTCGGCCGATGAACTCCAAACCATCACCGTCTCCGACCTCACCAAGAAAAAGAAAGCCATCATCTTCGCCGTTCCGGGGGCTTTCACACCCACTTGCTCCCAAAAGCACCTCCCAGGTTTCGTGGAAAAAGCAGCCGAGCTCAAGTCCAAAGGGGTTGACACAATCGCTTGCATTTCTGTGAACGATGCCTTTGTGATGAAGGCGTGGAAGGCGGATTTGAAGATTGGCGATGAGGTATTGATGTTGAGTGATGGAAATGGGGATTTTACGAAGGCTATTGGGTGTGAACTGGATTTGAGTGATAAGCCTGTGGGATTGGGTGTGAGGTCCAGGAGGTATGCTATGTTGGTGGAAGATGGGGTTGTGAAGGTGTTGAATTTGGAGGAGGGTGGTGCTTTTACGTTTAGTGGTGCTGAAGATATTCTCAAAGCCCTGTAATTTTGCCCTATAATTTTCATGGTAGAGTGAGTTGTTTTCTGTAACCATGGATGGCTATTTTGATTAATAAATGGACGGATGGAACATGAGCATGGATTTCTGAATTTAAGCAATTAGAGTTATGGTTTTGTTGATCAATGTGTTTTATGATGTATGAATGTGTGTGATTAGTGTTGGAGAGAAAATATCATTTGGGGAATAATGGCGCTCGGGCTTTATGTTAAACTTCATTTTCTCAAGGTAAACCTTTTCGCGGATAAATCCTTTTGGTTTGCGAACAAAACCAAATGAATTTTATGGTACAGTATGTGCGAGAGGCAAGGTCTTAAGGCTTTAAAAATGCGACCCAACAAACTCCAATTTAGTGTTTCTGATGTATTGTTTAATTGTTGCAATGCCTAGAGAATTTTTGCTTTTGTCTAGTTGCTTGACTGGAATGCCTAGAACTTATAATTCTTTTATTTGGTGAAAATTTTTGAACATGCATATGAAACATAAAATGTGATGAGGATCTGGGTGACTGGTGCCTGTCTTGGGTAAGAGTTTCTGCAATTAGCTCAATGTTTTGTTGCTTATAATGGAAATTGAGAATTGGTAATTGTTATCCCACAGTCACCGTTTACTTCTGTGGTATTAAATTGGTCCACCCAATGTATCTTCCTGGAAATGTAGTTATTGAAATCACTACATGCTTTTTAGTTTGATTCCTTTTGAGAATCTAGGTCCATTCTAAGGTCTTCCAATATCCGCATTGGATTCTCGGGTCTTTACACTCTTGAGTTCGATGTTCTGCTATCAAATCAAAAGGGGGGCAGTGACTATTTTTGATATTCCGGTGGTACTATTTGCTGCAGTTTCTAATGATTTTCATTTGTTTTCAAGTGTGTTGGGGTGTGTATGTGCGTGCAATGTTTGAGACGATATTTCTACGCTGTTTTTAGTTTGTGTCTACGCTGTTTTTAGTTTGTGTATGGTGATTGTTGAGATACCAGGAAATTTCTTTCACTTGTTTTGTTCACAGTTGACTTCTTGGTTGAATGTCCTCTGGAAAAAATTCTTTCGTACAGCGTAGGTGGTGCACCATGTGGGATTGTTTTTGTTCATATGGTTTGTAATTGTGTTCTTAAACCATAGAAATCCTGATTGCAAAGATGATTTGTATCTGCATGTGAGAGTCTGATATGGCTTCAGAAATATGTTTGGGAAGAAGATGAATTGTCTTTATAGCTTGAACTACATTTATGCTTTGCTTATTTCCGATTGCTAATTACAAGTTAGCCGTATGTATGCTAATTTCTATTTTGCAGTTGAAAATCATCTGAATGTAAATCTCAAATGGGAATAGGTTGGTGCCATGTATATGGGATAAGACTTTCTTGAGTTGGCACAACTACAAGTGTTAAATTGGGGATGGTAATCGCGTGGCCAACATATGTTGTTGTAATAAGTTGGTCAACATGATGTGACCTGAAAGTTTAATCATCTGGTTAATGTTATATTGAAATTGATTCTTATCGAAACATTGAATCCTTTTCTAAGTTGTGTTCTTAGTTCTTATTGCCATTTAAAAGCTGTTATGATTCATGAATCTATTCTATATTTAATCCATTTTCTTGTCTGAAGGAAGAACTAATACCTTGTGTAAATCTTTGAAATCCGCTTAATCATGGATGTTCTTTGTTTGTAGAATTTGTAAATGTAATAGAAACTACACAACTTTGGAATTGACCAAGGATTGACTTATAACATTTTGAAACAATGAAATCAAGATTCTTGTGTGAAGATCAAGATATTCAAATGTAGGTTTGTTTGACCTTTGTGAGTTGTTTTCATGAAAGGAAAATAACAAGGAAAAAAGACTGCTAGATTGAATGCAATTGGTGCCTGTGAACTTTCCCAACTTGTTTTTCTATATTTTTTGCTGTGCAAGTTATTTGTAACTTAAGTTTGGTTGTGTTTATTTATCGCTTTTATCTATGTTGTACTTGTACTCCGCCTTTCTTGTAGAATTATTCCGAATTACACGGTTGTTGAAACCCAATCCCAGATAAATAAAGTATTCCCGGTAGTATGGGATAGAGATTCATCCCCTAGTCTGTGAGAAAAATGAGCTATTGGAGAAAGAGAAGTAGGGGAGCATACCCGGCAACAAAGTCCCCGGCAAAATTCAAGGCCTACCCTGGCGATAAAAAAGAATGGTGGTAACCGCACAGCATGGTCTAGAGCTTAGCTTCCAGCCGCTTAGGAAGACTTTGGAATGGTTAGTAATTTCCTCTCTCTTTTCATCTTTCCAATTATAGAGCAAACTTAAAATGTGATTGGTTGATAAAACTCGGTTGATTTTGGGCAAATCCAAACACAATTTGGGAGGTTTTCCTTGACAAGATCTACTTCTACACAAACCCTAGCTACGTTGGGGCGTGAGACAAGCTCCCCTTGTTCTAGTTTCTCTTTTTTCGAACTAAGGACAAAACCTAATCTCGAGCTTGTATCTACGTTTAAATTCGAATTTGCACTTATGTTAAAGATCAAACTTAACTTGGTAATTATTAAAGATGAAATACTATATACGAGTTCAAAAGTCTAACCACCCATTGTTCGGATTTAGCTCATTTATTAAATGGGTTCTTAAATTTAGTTAGCTAGAACTCAATTGGTTTTGTAAATGAACAGATTTGAATGAGTTTTAATCAAGTTATGGGTGTACCAGGTTTATTCCCAATCCTGTCTTTGTGGTGGAAATGTTCTGCTGGCCGGCAATAAGAGAAGAAAAAGGAAAAGAAGGAAACTGACTCACTAGCCACTCTAGTACTCGAGACCAATGGCATCAGTAGGGCAGACAATCCAAATTTGTAGTCTTTTTTAATGGAGCTCGAGGGAGAAATGGGAATACATTATTCATTGTCTTCTGTGCTATTGACAAACTGGACTGAAAAGAGAGAGAGAGAGAGAGAGAAATGAATAAGATTCGTTTTCAATACCTACATGAAGACAATGGGGAGATTCCTAAATCTTACCCCAATCAGAAGTATGGAAAGTACGATTTGGACTTCAGATTAAGATTTAATTTGATAACCTAATTAACTATCATTGTTGGAGGAAAAGTGAATTCTATTTAATATTGGAACTCATAACTAATTCAATAATTGTATTGAATTAAATTTATGATTAAATCTCCATAACATTGTTGTAAAAGTATTAGTCGAGCAAAGCATACATTGTGACTCTTCAGCTAACAAGCAGGCCTGCTAAGGTGGCCCAATCGGTAAGCTCGCAATGTGGCCCATTGTCCAGTTAACGTACTAACATTATACATTCAATTTAAAATAAAATAAGAAAGGGGAATTGGGAGGCCGGTACCTCCTATACAACTTATTAGGACAAAAGTCCACTTTTTAAAATATTTGGGATAGAAGGACATCTACTAAAAAAAAGTCATAAAAGTCTTTTTACTCATACCATAAATAGTGCATACCTAATTGAATGTGAGACTTTCAAGATTAGATTGTAAGACTTTCAATATTAAAATGTGAGATTTTCAAGATTCCTTTTGATATTTGTGTATCATTTGAATTTTGAAATTATATATATATTTATATTTATATATACGTATACACACACACACACACATATATATATATATATTTATATATACGTATACACACACACACACATATATATATACACACACGTACATATATACACACACACACATATGTATATATATGTACACACACACACACATTTATATATATATATATATACACACACACACACACACACACACACGTAATACAGTGACATCAAACAATAACACGCTCAATAAAAAAATAGTAACATCAAACAGTGACA
>CM042196.1:9349138-9360235 GCA_023539305.1 Ilex asprella
AATTAAAATTAAAATTAATTATATTCAATATAAATGTGTTAAGCAGCAACATTTTTTTCATATTAAATTGATGAGTTTTTTTAATCTCATTGTGTCTTATATAAATTCAAAATGTTACACTGTATAGATGATATTAATGAAAATTTTGATCAATTTAATTATTATGTTAGAGAAAATCATGTATTCCAAGATCAAGAGTAATTGTTGACCTGTTGGGAGGAAAAAATTATAATTTCTTAACCTTTGGATGAATAAATTTGAAACCGTAGGATGTATTTCAAAATCAGTCGTAATCGTTGACTTTTTTGAAGAAAAAATATTAAAGAAAAAAATTATAATTTTTTGGCCGTTGGATGAATGAATTTGAGACCAGAGGATGTGTTAGAAGTTTAGACGCAATTGTTGACTTTTTTTAAGGGAAAATATTAAAGAAAAAAATTATAAAATTTTGACGGTTGGATGAATGAATTTGAAACCGTAGGATCGGCTTGTTGAAACCTTTGATGAATGAAGGTCGTTGACGTCGAAGTCTTAATTGATGTGAGACCGTTGGATGTTGAAGCCTTAATTGATTTGTAACCGTTGGATGTTGAAGTCTTGAAATTTGAGCCTCTCTGTTTTATATTATAGATATATACATATGTGTATGTGTATATATTCATATATATATATATGTGTGTGTGTGTGTGTGTATATATATATATATATGAAATTTTAAAATTTAAATGATACACAAATATCAAAATGAATCTTGAAAGTCTCACATTCTATTCTTGAAAGTCTCACATTCAAGTAAGTATGCACTATTTATTGTAGGGGTAATTATGGAATACATTTTAGAAGGAATTTGAAAATATTTTAAAATGTGTACTTATTGACACCTATTTAATGAAAAATAGGACTTAAAAGATGATAAGTTTGGAGGTGTTTTTGAAAAGTTACTTACATCCCATTATCCTAATAAAAAAATCATTACAACCAGCACGATGGATGGCCTGTGCAAGATCTTGTGCCCTATTGACGGATCAAAACACCTATTAGCGCGGCCCACAAATGAGAATGGGCCGCTAATAACCAACTGGTTACTGGTTAGGAATGACTATCATTTATTCTTAAGTTCCATGTTATTGTTGGAACGGAAAACTTAAGAACCGCTAATAAAACGTATGTATCAAATATTAAAAAAAAATTAATATTTTACAAGACGGAATTAGGGTTTACCTTCGATATTTCTCGGAATTGATCTAGTCTCAGCACGAACGTAGAACAGAATCAACAAGCAAGCGAAGGACAGCTCGACGAATATCACAGTCATATGCCGTATATCTCCAAACGTCAGAATTTGGATACAGTGTGGGCTTTCAAGACCTCCGAATCCTTGCTCTCTCTTTCAGCTTCTCTAAAAAACGTGAGTAATGAATAGATGTTGAATAAGAGAGCTTAGACGTCAATATATAGGTTACGACACAAACCCTAAGAAGAAATAAGGATCGGGTTTCCAATGGACTTAGAAATCCTATATTCAACCCACAACAAATATTTCACAGCTCATTAATAATAAGTCAATCCACTAAAGACTTATTATTGATCTCCTGAACATTGCCTCAACATTATATTCAAGCTTCTTATTATTATATGCTTAATAATCTCCTCACATTTAAGATCGCAGATGTTCATCAATTAAATAAATTACTAGTAATTATATTTAATTGACTTCGTTTATTCCTTGAGACCTTACCACTCAACTTATTTGTCATGTCGGATAATTAAATCCACCTGCAGGATTTGACATGGACAAAACTTATGAGCTTCCTCAAAAGGACATCATCAACTCATTTAAATATTAGGACATGGTTTCCTTTAATATTTAAATATGAATATCACCTTTTGATGAATTAAAGTGACAAATATTATATGCACGTGACAATTAAATATTTTGGGATTAAGAGCATAAGCAATCATAATAATCATGAGGTATTTATTATCTTTTTGAATCAGTAAAAGATAATAACCTCAACATGGGTATTGTCAATACACAAAGTGTACTAGTGCAATAATCTGAGACATCAAACAGTCTCTTACAGTCAATACAGACTATGCTAGAATATTACACTACAATCATAACAATGGTGTGTCCAATTCCATTTAGGATTGTGAACATATATTGATATTATACAAAGATTCGATAATCTGGTCTTCTGTTTATAAGCCGAACTCTACACACCAGATTATCTACAATGTAAAATATAAGACAAAAATACATATCATATGTTAAATATAATGCAAACATTTTGCCCATACAGATTTTCAATAAAATGGAAAGAACAAACGTTTATTAACTAATAAAACTCGAGTTTCACAACAAAAAGCAAGCTTTTAGTATACTACTCTATCAGTTATTACTAGCGATATCAAAATTTAGTAAATCAATAGAGTAAGACAAGACATACTAATTTTTTGCGAACTACACAATCAAAAGATAGTCACCAGTGAAATGTCAATTGTATACCATGTGAGATTGCTAGGTGAATTGTCACCTCTTTGTATCCTATAAGAATCTCCCTCAATATTACCATTAAGAGCAAATGTTGGGTTACTTAAGCCATTGGACAAGGCTAAGAACATACATAAGTGTCACCTGTGTGGTTATTCTACTCTTTCAGGATTGAAGTTTGGTCAGCAGTGCCACAATGGATTTAAGAGAGCTTATTTACCATTGCATCAAAGGCCATATCTTCGAATGCAATACTAAATCTGTAACACCCCTAATACCCCCTTGGACGGCATTACATTCTAAAGACCATTTACAATCATGAGAGCAACTACATAACTTCATATCCAAAAAGAATTTACTTCATCATTCAAGCATATACAATAACATCCAAAAGAATATGCCCACAATGGCATTTACATCTCCAAAAGAATATCAAAGTAAATTTTTGCAGCGGAATACAAAATAAACTAGATTTCTCAGTGTATAAAAGAGTATCTTAGTCTAGTGCAAAAGAAAAGGGGTCGCTCTATGCGTCCACCTCGGGATCCACACTCCCATCAATTAGAGTCTCCCACTGGGCGGCCTCCTCGGCTCCTAACTCCTCCTCAAGTACATAATCTGAAAAAGGTTAACAGTAGGGGGTGAGCACGAAGCTTTGTAGAAAATTTCTCCCAAACCCAAGCAAGGTTTAGAAAACATTTAAATTCAGTCGGTCTCATTTCGCAAATATCATATATAACTTTTTGAAGGAAAACAGAGCATTTTAAATAGATCTCAAGTTTAATCGGTAGCAATAATCAACGGGAAAGAATAAAATAATTTTGTAACAATAACCATTTCAAACTTTAAGTCATTTAAGAAGGGCGCCTCCCGATGCATTATCCCATACCAATGCACCAGCAAGAACGACCCACTCACAATCCCATGTATATTGGTTCATCCCCGTACTATGTATGTTGATTGCTTCTCATGAATCTACCCAACGATTATACCTAGTCCACCAATCACAATCACAATTACAAGCACTTTAGAAAAGGGCGTCTACCATCCCAATGGCAGTGACGAGTCCCTTCCTAGGAAAAGTATATTATCCCTCGTTCGAACTCTAGTGAACGATAGTGGTTTCATTACCAAATGATAACCCACTACAAGTGCTAGGAAACCATCTCACCCCCACTGAGATAGACTAACCTCTAACACTCTACGGCATCTCTCGAAGGCAATCTAAGTCCATCACAACAACCATACAAATGAGAAAACCAAAATATACTCAACTCACAACCATTTCAAGGAATTACCAAATTTCACAATTCCTCATGTAATATACCATAAAATAATTAAGGAACAATGCACAAGAGATCATCATAACATCATTTGGTTATATAATATCAAACACTAAGTTTTTGAAAGTGGGAACTGATTAGCACACAACTTTGTATATTTTAAGATGCTAATCAACTTAATTCACTAGCTTTTGAGCCGTAAATAATATAAGTTATGATGATTGAAGTCTTAACGTCAATTTGATGTGTTTGCAGTTGAATGGAGATAAATATGGCTTTGAAAGACCCTCCCATACCACTTGAGATGAAAGGAGTTCAAAAAATAGTTTGAAGGTAGCTCGGGAGCAAAGAAATCAAGAAATTCAGATAAGGAAGCAAAACGGTACCGGTACCCAAAATCTACTGAAATCGGGGTACCGGTACACGGTACCAGTACCATATAGAGGAAAATCCGTTCTTCTTAAAACCAAGGTTGAAAAATGAAAAAAAAAAAAGAGAAATTTAATAGTTACCCAACCATCAAAATGTTCAAAACATGGCCTTTATTGCAAAGATATCAATAATCATGCATTTCATATCATATATATAAGAGTAAGAGTGAAAAACATACATGTATAATATCCTAGCCTCAATGTAAGTGAATGGAAGAAAATCCCCTACCTCAATGCTCAAGAGCTTTAGCCAAATACCCAAGCTTCAAAGACTCTTTCCTCTCCCTTCTTTCCCCTTTAGACTCTTCCTTGGGTTCCAAAATGTATGGGTGAGAGGGTATGGAAGAGTGTAATGAAAGGTTAGGGAAAGGGTGTTCTTGAAATCTAGGGTTTGATCTTCTAATTTGGGTGTAAATCTCTTGATGGGTGTGTTTTTGATCCTTCTCTCTTTCCCTCTTAAGCTTTCTAGGTTTTGGAATGGTGTATGGACGGCCAAAGAGGCGGCCCAAAATATTTATAGGCCCAAAAAATGTGACCTAGATCGCGATCCTGAAAGAAGAACGGTACCGGTATCCCGGTACCGGTACCTAAAACCTACTAGAATCGGGGTACCGGTACACGGTACCGGTACGTTTCAACGGACAAATTTTTCCTCCAACTTTTAAGGCAGTTTTGACCTATTTGGAAGTCGAATTGGAAAATTTTCATGAGACATACTTTTGTATCCCTAGATGTCTACTATCTACTGTCAAAATTTCAGATCAATTGGACATAAGGATAAAAAGTTATGGCCAAAATACTAAGAGATGTCCAAAATATTTTTTTACCCGAAATTTACGTAAAGTGTGTTTTTATTCCGGAGTACTTCCAAGCTTCCAATGCACCTCATATTACCTCTCCTATGGTTTTTCAACCTTACGGATTCAATGGAGACCTTAGTTTGACCTAAAAATATTTAAAAACTTACATATTAACTATTTTCAAGCTCATATGCTTTCGAAACGTAAACTTCCCAAATTCATTTGTCTCCCAAAAATTTATTTCTAATGTTTTAACCTATGTGATTCATTTTTACATCATTATATTACTATATTACTACACGCATGTGGGGTATTACAAAATCTCATTCTGACGTAACAAAATTGTTCGATCTATCAAGTAACAATAAATGTTATCTATGGTGGTTAGTTTACTTGATGCAGAACTTGGGGAAACTCAACTTATCTTGCCCAATCTATAGTTGCCTTCATGCTTCTACCCAAAACCAAATTCTACTTGATTTGGGCCTATGGTGGCCTTGTTCCTGCCTCACTGCAATTGTTAAAGCTTGATTGGTTGGGTTGAGCTTGTCTGCCCATGCCACCAGAGAGGGTTGTTAGGTTCTCTTTCAATTCTCAATTAATTTAAAAAAAAATCAATTCTCTTTGAACATCATTTTTGTGTAAGTTATTTTATTTTGGAAATTGAGATAGAGTCACTGTGGGGCAACTAGCCAGCAAAGGGTAAAGCTAAGGATTTAAGGGATTTCATTGACTAGCGATCAGAAAACGGTCAAAGTCAAGTCAGGCAGAGCTGGTTGAGCAAAAAGAAGAGAATCAATCTAATCTCAAATAAACCACAGTCGAAGTCATAAGGAAAATACTAGTTGGACAGAGCCGATAAAGCCATTGGTTAACGCCCATCTTCTAGCTTGAATTTCATCCTGAAAGTCAGTCAAAGTCTTTGGCACTTGACCATACTTCCTCGAAAAAAGAGAAAGAATTGGCTGAGCGGCTTGTCTTGGATGAGCATAGTTCGAATAGCTCGTCATAAAGGATTTTTTTTTGCAGCGGTCTCATAGTTTGGGAGGCTTGTTGTGGGGTAAGGTTTCGTCTATCAATCAGAGTAGATGAAAGAACGAAGGGGGTATTCAAATAAAGGGGAGCAACAAGCTCAAAGAGAGCCTTAGAAGCTAGTCTTTGCTTGGTGTTACTTATCGACAATCCCACTAAGCAATCTAATCTTTTCTTGTTGTGTGCACGTGTGGTAGCCATAGCTTGGTCACCTCAATAACCTCCTTCTATTTAGGTAGTTGGCTTATATAAATCAAGTTGTTTTAGGTATTTCAGTTGTGTTAGCTTATTGTAAGGCTAAAGCTTAGATAATATTTTCTTTCCTTTTCCTTATCTAGTTTAGGGAAAGTGGATTTCACAAGTCAAGTAGGCAAGTCCAGGATCAGAGAAAAAAAAATTGTTCTCCTTCGAGCTTTAGGATCAGAGAAGGAACGAAAATCGTAGTTACAGGGAGATTTAACAGGGCAACGACCCGTAGTCGGAAGGGAGTCGAATGAAGAAATACCTCCACGGTCAATTGAGAAGTCGTCCATACCATCTCCATCTCCCCTGCCTTCTGATGAGGTGAATTATTTTTATTGAATATTTTGTATTTGACATTTGATTAATTTGTTAGGTTTGGGTGTATTAGTAAAGGTATGAATAACAATTTTAGTTTTGAGTGTGTAATAGATGACTTCATTAATGGATGAAGGGTGTGTAAAGTTTCAACTTTGGGAAAAATGCTATGCTATTATTTTTTCTTTTTTTGGAATTGAAATAAGCGAATTTGTGAGCAATTGTGAACGCACTTTTATGATGTTTGTTGTATCATTCTTCCCAATGCATTTCACAAGGTCCCACCAATGAAAAACTTATCTAATGTTGTGAAAATGTTATACAAATGCACACTGTTAAAAATAACAAGGGAAAGGAGGTTCTTGAAGAAGTTAGTCTACCGGTATATTATTTTGTATACAATATGACGTCTTTTAATTTTTATGAACAACCATGCATTAGACATTTTAAATAACAATTGTTGTTTTGATTGAATTGTGCATATTATTGTAGGTTGGAACTAAAGTAGATTTGTTAAATTCCAAAATTTCAAAGTGCATATTAGCAGAGAGTATTCGCACCCATTGGCCGAAGAGAACGGAATACGCTTGGGATCAATTTTTTGGAAAGTATTTATTGAAAAAGTAATTGAGAGTAATGCATATTTGACAAAACCTCATTAAGGAGTCAAAACAATTGGGAATGTTGTTCAATGAAATGTTGTTTGGCCATCTATTGATGTATATTCAACTTTTTTTAATTCTTTAATACATATATCCATATTTTGTTTTCTATGTTGTAATGGTATTATAATAACAAAATTTTTATTTGTTTTTTCAGGTACTATTGAAATGGTAAATGATTTGCAAAAGAGTTATAGAAGACCTTGGAATTTTTTTTACATTTTTATTATAAGTACATGTGAATACAACATTGAACCTGTTGTTTTAATTTTATCTTTTTTATTTGTACCTGGGGATTAACATTATACTTGGTGGATTTCAAATTGTTTTGTCTAATTGATGATTTTTTTATGTATATATATGAACATATTTTTACTTGGAATTTAGATTTGTATATGAATGAAATTGTATGTGAAATTTTTTAACTGTGATAAGTTTTTTTGGTTTGTCTGATGTATTTGTATATACAGAGTAGAAATAGATAATATAAAGAAAAATTAGAAAATTGGCATTTTTTGCGGCGGCATTATTGCTACCACAATTATATTTTGAAAACAAATACATATCATTTGACGAAGTCTCCGTCACAAATGCCTTGCAAAATTTGCCGCAACATTTTTTGCATCAGACAATTTCTACCACTAATGTTTTTTACGACGGCGTAATTAAATACTCTTGGCGGCACTGCCTATTGCAGCTACTAAATGTCGCCACAAAATCGTCACAAAAATCATTTGTGACAGCCAATATAGTTTTTGCAACAGTCTTTCATTGTCACAAAAAATATATATTTTTGTAATGACTACTACATGTTTTCAAATATTTACCAAGTTTTGTAAAATTTTAGTGGGCTATAAATTCCATTCTAATGAATTGCTATATGTCTTGTAAAATTTTACAAAAAATTTTAAAGTTTTTGCAAAAATATGCAAAGTACTGCATGGTCTATAACCAAGCGATTGTTTTATTACTGGTTTGTCTTTCATTACTATCGAAAAAGAAATTATTTGTTAGTAATTTTATATTGTAATTTAGGAAGTTAATTATGTGACATGTCAGGTTGAGATTTTTTTTCAGTTTGGTGTTATTTGTTTCTATATTAAAATTTTTAATCTTTACCACACGTTAAGTACCAACACCAATTATAAATATATACAAATAATATTCCTAACATCACATCCACACCCATAACCTTACAAATATCTACAAAATTTTGAAAAAAAAATTGTAAAAATATTGCATCATCTATAATCCAACAATTGTTGTTCATCCTCATAATTAGGATCATTTTCATCCATTATCGCTGGAGTCGGGTTAAACTTTGGAACCATCTTTCTAGAATGGTGCTTTTGACGCTTGACACTTATGTGAACCAATTTTCTCTTAACGTATTTTTTTGTGTCGTAGTTGAGACGCTCCTTCATATCTATCCGTTTAATGCGATGCTTCTCACTTTTCTTTTTAATGCAAAAGTTCTTCACATTTGACATTCATATCAATAGTACTGTTGGACTTCCCTTCAGAATTCATAGTTGTCCCCTTAAACCCTGTAGCTTTGGAAGATAGCATTTGAAAATAGAGTTTGTAGGTGAATAGGTGTGTATATAAAGAAGACACAAGTGTTTGTGGGTGTATAATAGACACAATACAACGAACTTATGCAATCATACCTCCACATTATACCTCATGCAAACTACGTAATACCCGATGTAAAAAGACTTTCATTCTTACACCAATTTCCATTATTTTACTAAGTCAAGTGTCAAAGTTGGGCTCAATTTTTATTTTCAAGATATATAATATTCATGTGTTATTTTATGTCATATGTGGAATTGTTTATATAGTATATTCAAATCCTCCATGTTTAATGTGGTGGTTCTTCACAACAAAGGTCCTTGACCAACACGTTCGGACATTTACCATTTATGCTATGTTTGGTACATGGTATTAGGCCTTAGGAATGGAATGGACATTCCATGAGAATGTTTATTCTAATGTTTGGTTTACAAGATTTAAAATTCATTCTCATTCCAAAGAAATACCTAATCCCACAATTATGGGATTAGGCATTACCAAATCCAACATGGTATTCTTCATTCCCAATCCACTCGGTAATGGCCCAATCCATCTTAAAAAAAAAAAATTTGATCGCTCAGGTTGTTTTGCTCTCTCTCGTCTCAGTTGGTCTCCTCTCTCTCCCTCTCTTGCACACACTCTCATCAAATCTCTATCTCTCTCTTTGAGATGTGAGACTCCATCTCTGTAGAGGCTTGTTGCTATCAATCTCGGAGCTTCACTCTCGACAAAATAAGGATAAGATTTGTTACAAGAACAACTAAGACGAGCTCAAATCTAACACAATTTCAAGCAATTTTTAGATCTAACCTAGAATTGTAGAATGTTGTAATTTTCTTTGAAAAAATTTGTTTTATGAGTAATTTTTAGCTAACCTAGATCCAAATTTCTATAACAATGTTTTTCAAATTTGTTAACTGGATAGATTTGAATCTGGAAAGCATTGATGAAACTTTGATATTTTGGAATATTTGGAGGTGGTGGTACTGCTTTGTGGGGGTGAAGGGGTGTGGGGAGTGGGTGGAATTTGTTTACTGACATATTTTCGAATTTGTGTTTGTATATCAGTTTTTGGATATGTTCCCACGGTTTTCCCTGCTTCAATTTTTATTCCAGTTTATTCCTCTATCTCTCTTTCTTATTGTGTATTTTGGGTTCAGTTCTTCAACATTCATGGTTGCATGGTGACATATTTTCAAATTTGTTTACTGACATATTTTCTTGTGTTTTTTTTTTTAGAAAATAGAAATTTTATAGATTGAATCAAAAAGTTTTACAAGAAGCAAAGAATTACAAGAATAAAGCAATACAACTCTTCCAATTTACAATTCATGGCTTTAATCCTTCAAAAAGCTGAGCAGGGACATTCCTTACTGCCTTGACACCATTCTACTCCCAACTCTAGTTAGCAAATCAACACCCTTCACCCAAACCAAAAGAACTACTAACCATGGTCATCAATAATAACTCCTCTTCTCATCCTCAAAACAGAAATATGTTTTTTATCCTGTAGTAGTATAAGCTTAACCAATATTTTTCTTGTGTTTGACTGGCCACTGAGTAATTATTTGTATTTTGGGGTTGCTTGTTTCTCACGCCCATAATCTTATCCAACTCATGACAAACGAAAAAAGAAAGTTGTAGCATACGAAATAGAAGATGTGTGAGATCCCATGTGTTATATAAATATAAATGATATTAACTTGCTAGTATTTTTAAGATAATTAAAATGATGAGAGAAACTTCTAATCGTTGTAAAATAAATAGTCGAGTAAGTTTGAAGTACGAACGTATTGACTTTTGGCATCAAATTTAATTTTTGGAGTTGTTTAAGTTTGATAATGGTAACTATGTAAATATATTAATTTTTTTAGGTCAAAATAATATTACCAACAAATCCGGGAGGTCCGAAAAACTTGGAATAGCCGTTTAGCACATATAGCGGTTCGAATGGATAAAATAATAATTTTAGTGTTTTGAGGTAAATTAACTTTAGTTTTGAGATAAATCATAAAACTGAATGTTTTTAGGTTAAAATTGTAAAACTTTATTTGATCAAAGAGACCAATTAAACTCTAATTCCAAGATCTAGAACAATCATGATTTTCACATATCAATTATGCGGAATTAAAAACATCATAACATAATAATCAACATACCTGGAGCCATAATCGAAAGCCTTGAATTACTTGATCAAGAATTGAACCATCCTTTGGTGTAGCCCAGAAACCGGTTTCTCTCTCCTAACCTTTATTCTTATGA
>CM042196.1:9375235-9395160 GCA_023539305.1 Ilex asprella
CTAGACTAGAATACTACTATGGACACACTGTATAGTCTAGATTTCTTTTGCCATTTCCGATACGCTACAATAGTAAATTTTTATTGGAAATGTAAAGGCCAATGATGGCATATTCTTTTGGGATATTTATGTAATTGTTATGAATTATGGTGATGAAGACTTATTTAGTAATGGTTTATCATAGTGCTCTCATGGTATGAATGGTTATTGAATGTAATGCCGTCCAGGGTGTATTTTGGGGCGTTACAAGACTCATTGTCTATTAAGTAGTTGTGATTATTTAAATCAACAAATATTTTAAGCACGAATAATATTTTTTTTTAAACTACGAAAAATAGCCAGCAAATTCAATAGTGCTAACATTTTTTATCCGATCAATTGGACTATGACACATCCTAAGACAAGCCCGTCTGGCCGTCTTTGTAGGACAATTTGGTAAAAAGGTATGAGGAATTGAAAAGATGAGTTTAAGAAAAATAATTCAAAAGATTTCCAAATCTCATGTTTGGATTAAAAATTCAATTATGAGTTTTCAAACCCAACCCATAACTAGTCCAAAGATTAAATTCATGATCATGAATTTCGTCAAACTTAGGAAAAGATGAGTTAAGAAATTAAGGATACAAAAGACAATTATACCCCTTAACATGAATATGAATTGGATTGATCAAGCGTAAAATAGTCATTTATATGACAAATACTTATTAATAATTATGATATATTCGTGAGTTATACATTAATACATATTATCTATACTACTTATATCTATCTATCTATCTATATCTATATCTATCTATACTACTTATAAAAGTGACTAACCATGAAAAACTTTTGATTTCCTCTTTTACCCTCAATTAATTTAATATAGTCCATTATATCCCTTATACCCTTTTAACTTCTTAAATTAAATACATAAATCTATTATATTCCATGATCTTCTAAAATTAATTACATTCACAAACATATATATATATATACATTACTTATAACCTTAATTAATTTTAACCCTATTTAATTTTTTATTGCCAATCATGTCCTATTACATCATTTAACCTCCCTTCAATATTATATTATCTATCTAACTATCTATCTATACTACTTTAAAATATCAACATATTGAAAAACATTTTGTTTTCCATTTTATCCTTTAACAATGCAAATATGGTTTTCTTATCCTTCAAAATTAATTGCATATTAATCCTAATTGATTGACTATGCTGGTTCCCTTTCCTGTCGTTGACAACAACTCTCTCTCTCGCATGAGCCTTCACTGCCCAGCAAAGAACAATGCCTCTCTCTCTCTCTCTCTCCCTCCCTCCCTTCCCCTCCTGCGTATTTAGTAGTCAATAAAAAAATATCCCAGTTTCCTCTTTCCACCTTCCTCCTCTCCCTCACTCCCACTTTAATGCTTTCTTATAGTGACTCTTCAGATTTACAGTCTCTCCCTAAATTGGTTTAGTTTCGGTTACATATCTTTGTATCTCTCTGCCCCACAATATATTTCTCACGTAACTCCCTCTGGCTCTTCATGCCGCCAACCCACGTCCCCCACACCACCCTATAGCCATCACTACGTCATTTTCACCCCCCATCATCCTCTCTCTGTAACACCCAGCATCTAACTTGTTTCTCTACTGTCTGAGTTTACTTTGCAATAATGTGATTGGTGGTAACGTGTTTGTTTGTAATGTCATTGTTGTTATGTATGTGAAATGTTGTGCTTTGGATGATGCATGACTAATGTTTGATGTAATGTCGAATTGAAGGATAGTAGATGTGGTTTCTTGAAATTAAATTGTTGTTGTGATCCAGCCATAGAAGGGTGGTATGTACCATGTATTATAGAGAAACCTCTATTCTCTATGTATATACATGCATGCATACTTAATTAATATATTTGATTGAATATAATTTTATAATTTTGTTTGTTTTGTTGATTTTTTTTTTGACAACTCAATAGCGGAGATTGGGGGCACTAATCCATTTTAAAAAAAAAAAAAAGTATTAGTGATTGTCTGATTGATACATTTGCTTACTGTTGTATAGTTTTACAACTTTTGGTTGCAAGGTAATTACTTCATGCATATCAATGGAACACAAGTTCTGGGATTCTAAATAAAAATCAAGAAATTCCTATCAAGGTAGTATAATTATGTTACTTGAAATTAAACTTTATAGTCTCACACACATTGGTCTTGTTGTTAACAAGCTCTCTATGTGGCGATATCAGGCTGCGTCAATAGGTAAAAATTCTCTCTTTGCTAATGGTCATTATTGTTGGATGCGTTCGGACAATATTGATTACACTCAACCCGTATATGAATGCTATAGTTACTCAAACCTTGCTGCAGAGATGGTTGCTGCTTTAGCTTCCGCATCAATTGTTTTTAAGGATAACAAGGCTTTTTTTTCGGTAAGTAAGATAATAACATTAAAAAATGGAAACATGTACATATGTGAAACCAAAAAAGATGGTTGATCTTCTTAAAACAAGAAAAAGAAGATCCTCTATCCCCACAGCAAAAATACATAGAAGAGGATGCAAGATAACAAGGCTTACTCCCAAAAACTTGTAGATGGTTCCAGAAACCCTCTTCACGTTTTTCAGGGATCAGCAAGGCAGATATAGTGCTGGTGCTGCGGATGCTTCTATTTTCTATAATTCCACTAATTACTATGATGAGTATGTGTGGGGTGTTATTTGGTTGTATTATGCTACTGGAAATTCTTCATAACTTCAACTGCCTATGACTCTAGATATCGCCAAACATGTTGATGCCTTCTGGGGAGGCCTAAATTATAGTATACTTAGCTGGGACAACATGCTTGCTGGAGCTCAAGTAAGTTAATGGAGCTTGTTATTAACTTGCCTACATTAAGGTATATTTACCTTTTCTCTTCTCGTATAATTCTTTTTTTTTTTTTTTGCTATTGTTCTCGTGTAATTCATTGCTTGGTGCATATTTTGGGCGTTTCAAATACTTCTAATGTTGGTCTTGACATTCATAGAATCTGAGCTGCATCGTCAGTAACAACATTTGACTATTTGTAAATAACACTGGTACAGTGGTGGGGTGCTTGTATGTTTTTTGTTGTGTAGTAACTGCATGTTTGGTAGATTTTTTTGTGTTGACACTCAGCTTGCTCAAGTATTTTCTCCTAGCCTTCTGGGTGCATTTGGACCATGGATGTCATTATAGATGACTTGTATCTTCAACAATTGTTTTGTGTGAGCTTTGGACAGTTTTATATTAATTGCCTATTTTTTTCCCTTTCATTAATATATTTGGCCAACGCTCGTATCCTGTCATCATTGTGTTCTAATTGACGTTTGGAAGTGTGTTAGAAAAAATGATAAATCATTAAGGTTTGGATACCAAAAACAACACTTAAGGCTAAAAATAGGAGAAGGAATGCAATGTAGAGATTCCCAAGTTATTGTGTGAATATGTATTAAGGAATTGATCTAAGCTCTAACCTACTTTCTTTGATTTTTTTTTGTAAATATTGATCTAATATTAGATACCAAGTCTTGTTAGAGATAGAGTCTACAACACATCAAATCAAAGATTTTAACTTAAAAATTATTTACGTGCAACACACGTGTGCGCTAACTAGTCTATCAAATATGAATATAAATCGAATTGAATATTAAATCACATTTTTATAAAAAATAATTTAAATTTAAAAAATTTAGAGAAACGAATCCAAATTCCTGCCTAAAATTTATCCAAACCAGCCCCTAGTTTTCGACATGCAGCAGGTGAAAAGCCATGTTGTTTGGTGTACAACTTATGGTGACTCACTAAACCTAAAAGGCGAATCCAACGGCCATAATTAATCTAATTCATCTAGAAATACTTGCGGTAGCTTTCATTTTGTGTTCTTAAAACCTTCCAATAATCACAGCTTGTTACTATTCTCTATCTCTCTCTCTAAGCCAGTAGCAGATCTGAACAAACGCCATGGCCACGATCCAGTTCGTGAAGGCACGTCAAATTTTCGACAGCAGAGGCAATCCAACAGTCGAGGTTTGATCTCATATTTTGATCTTTCTTTCAATTTCTTACCGTAGATCATTTTATCTGTGTCAAAACCTCTTTGATTTGTTTACTATTTCTGGGTCATGCACGGATTGAGTTTCCAACTAATAGGATTTGTGGGTATGCTTACATCTATGTAGGTTGATGTGCATCTATCAAACGGAAAAAAGGAAAGAGCTGCTGTTCCAAGTGGGGCATCCACTGGTAAGATCTCTTTATTTTTCTATTCAAGTTATGTATTTTAGTGATTTCACCTGTTTGATTGTTGTCTTTTTTGGGTTTTCTTCTTCTTTGAAAGCTTTCATGAATATGGGAATTGCATCACATATAGTCTAAGGCAGATTAATGAAGGATTTATGGTTATCATGTTCGTTTGCATGTTCTTAAGTTTTTGAGTGTGTTTTTATATTTGCTCGACTTTGTTTTGGTTTTTTTTTCAGGAATTTATGAAGCCCTTGAACTGAGAGATGGAGGGTCAGACTACCTTGGAAAAGGTGTTTCTAAGGCAAGTTGTTACTTGGCAATTCATCATGTTTTTCCACATCAAATTCAAATTCAGATTCCTCATCTGGTTTACCCATCTTCTGTTAACGTAGGCTGTTGATAATGTCAACTCAATTATTGGCCCTGCTCTCATTGGCAAGGTTGGTTTCATCAACATCCCTTTTTCAACGTTCTTTTGGAGAATTCAGTACGGATTTTGTATGAACTGATTCAGTCTTTTTTTTAGTTACTTGAATTTGGAGCTGGGAGTGACAAAGGACAATTTAAATGATGCTCTCTAATTCACACTGATATTGTTCCTCCATATGAAGTGAATTTTTGTTGTTTGCAGGACCCAACTGATCAGACTGGTATTGACAACTTTATGGTTCAACAACTTGATGGAACTCAAAATGAGTGGGGCTGGTGCAAGCAAAAGGTATTTTGGTGGATCGCTTTTGTGTACTTCCACGTACTAGTTATGAAGGATAATCACCTGTGTGGCAATCATGTTTTTTCAGCTTGGAGCAAATGCCATCTTGGCAGTGTCTCTTGCTGTCTGCAAAGCTGGTGCTAGTGTCCTGAATATCCCTCTTTACAAGGTATGTCACAATCATGTTTTTCATCTGGTACTTTGCTCATTTTCTTCCTTCCTTCCTTCCTTCCTTTTTTTCTCTGTTATAATTTTTTCAAGCTGTAGAACTAGCACTAATCTGTGCAATGCACTAGATTTAGGCAAGTGTTGTACAAGCTACTTAAAAACCACCAACAATATCAATAGATTACTTTAATTTCTTATCATAGATTTATTGTGTGTATGATATACAACGGTTAATACGTCAGCCTTCTTTAATCATTGAATGGAAGCCCATGTGCCATTTTTTAAGTGTGTCATTCTTGATTGTCCTATTAAAGTTGCAAATGAGCAACATAACAAACCATTACCCCAATCGCCGCTAAGAAAAGTTGAACTTGTAAGTTGTAACCCTCATAAAGCAAGCGAAAGAAAGTAAAATTAAAAAGAACAACAATTTTGGGAATAAAACCTTTCATAAATTCCTAGTACGAAAACCGAAACACCTTATGAACAAATCCCAAAATGTAAAACCTGGAAAGTTTCAGGGATTTACCTTTCAGTTTTTCTTTATGTTGCCAACACTCCCATCCCACATATGCAACGTAATTGAATGAAACAAAATCAGGCCCAGTTTCATGTAAAAATAGTGATTTCATCTTGAAAATAATCAAGTTTCGAATGAAAATATAATTGTGTTTTCAAGCTAACATTTAAATAAAATACAACTCAACTCAATAAAGCCTTATCCCAATATTTTTTAGGGTATTATATTTGAATAAGATATCGATATGTATTACCAATGATTAGTGTAGATAGATTGCAGGGGAATTTTGTTTCTGGTTCCCTGATTCTGTGGAAAAATTAGTCGCATAGATTGTTGGTTCTTCTGGATGAAGTTTTGACCTGTGTGTTTCTTAATCTCTCTAAAGTAATATGAGGACAACCCTTTACCAACCTGATGTCACTGAATCAGGCACCAATGTAGATGCCTGCATTTAATACAGGCCTCTCTGCCCTCCTTCTGTAGCTGGGAACTTCAATTTCTTTACAGGAGTCCAGTGAAACTTAGGAATCAATTTGTAGGAATTGTCTGTGCATTTGAAAACTAAGATCTAAATGACCATTCTTTCTGCATGCAGCATATTGCCAACCTGGCCGGCAACAAGAAGTTGGTGTTGCCAGTTCCTGCTTTCAATGTCATCAATGGTGGATCCCATGCAGGAAACAAACTCGCTATGCAGGCATGCCTCTTGATATACCGTCCATGTTTTGGTGCTCATGATGCTTTTTGAATTTGAATTTCACACCAGAAATATGACATTCATGTCTTGTTGCAGGAATTTATGATTCTTCCTGTTGGAGCTTCCTCGTTTAAGGAGGCCATGAAGATGGGTGTGGAAGTATACCACCACTTGAAGGTGGGTTAAAATTTCTCCTTCCACTCCCCCTCCCTCCCCATCTACATTTGGTTGTAGCTTTATAATTTTTATATCGATTATCTGGCCAATCTCGAATGATTTGTTATGGAACTAACATGGAAACTACCTAGTTTAGAATTTTTAGATTTGGTATATTGTAATTAGCTTAATTTCCCGTTGTACTGGATAATGATGATGGAATGTGTCCATCCCTGATTTTGGAATTCTCGCTATAATGGGTGCCATCTAAGAAATTCAGAAATCAGTCTTTTGACTATGCTAATCAGATTTGATGATTAATTGGTTGGCACGCTTTTAGCATTTTGAATCGCACACTGCTCTGTCACATTGACATGTGCACTTCAAAATATTTCTACTAAAAATACTCTTGCTTAGATATTACTCTGCATACGAGTTGGGACACAAGGTGATAGGGATTGGATGAGCTTAAATTAAAGGATTGAATTTTATTATTTGTTTTAGTATTATTTTATTAGTTAATGAATATATGTTTGACTAAGAGTATAAATTAGAATTTGACTAGGAAATTATTATAGAGTTTTAGTAGAATAGGGATTTGAGAGTTTGATTATAAAACTCTTTTAGTATTTTAGTAGGAAAGTAGTTTTTATTTTAGTAGGGGACTTGGCCTATAAATAATGGTGTAATCTCAACTATTTTGATTAGAGTGAGTAATATATTAAAAAGTGATTCTCTGTGGAGAATTTATGTGTTTCTTCACCGATTCCTTGCGAGGATGAGGTAAATTCCTTCCACGAGTTAAGTGCTAGAGTTGAGGCACATGATTCGCGATTAGATTCGTTCCAAGGATCAGTGGATTCACTCCAAGCATTAGTGGATTCACTCCAAGTATCAATGGATTCGCTCCACACATCAATGAAATATATACATGAAGGTGTACGCAAGTTGGCTGTCATGTTTGGAGTTAAGCTCCCAAATAAGGATCTTGCGAACAAGGTAAATTTTAATTCATCTTCTTCATCCATTGATCAACAACAAATAGTTGAACAAGTTATACCACAAGTTCCACCACTACAAGTTCCAATCCGACTAAATGGCGATAAACCAAAGTTGTTCAATGTTGATGAGCCCAAAAGTTCTATTTATACTCATCCTACAACAATTGTTTTTGATAGGTCGATGGCAAAGGGTGTTCTTACTAATGAAGTTAAGCAAGTTTTAAACGTGATTTTTTTAGATGGGGTTGCTACTTTTTCGTCAACATCCTCTCTATACTTTTATCTGGAACAAAGTGTGAAGGTTATGAAGATTCGAGATATAGATTCCTCCTATTGTGATATCCTATATTATGTCATTGAAGGGAAATCTAACTTCTATGCTATCGGATTTGAAGATGTGTTTCACCATCTGATGTCAATTCTCTTGGAGTATTCTTATTACAACAACTCTTCAGAGAAGAGTTTTTTTCAGCCGAGGAGAGTTGATAGGGATCGAAAAGGGATTGGATGAGCCTAAATAAAAGAATTGAATTTTATTATTTGTTTTAGTATTATTTTATTAGTTAATGAATATTTGTTTGACTAGGAGTATTAATTAGAATTTGACTAGGAAATTATTATAGAGTTTTAGTAGAATAGGGATTTGAGAGTTTGATTATGAAATTATTTTAGTTTTTTAGTAGGAAAGTAGTTTTTTATTTTAGTAAGGAACTTGGCCTATAAATAATGATGTAATCCCAACTATTTTGATTAGAGTGAGTAATATATTAAAAAGTGGTTCTCTGTGGAGAATTTATATGTTTCTTCACCGATTCCTTGCAAGGATGAGATAAATCCTTTCCACCCCTCTTCTTTCTTCTTCTCATTCTATTCTGTGATTTCTAGTCCTTTCCGATCTATATCACAAGGACTTCTGACCAGTTGGTCCACTGTGGGTTTGGGGCTCCACTAGCCACTTCCAATATGTAAAACCTATGTCTAGGTAGTGCATGTTGGTTATTGTTTTGATATTTTTGCATTAGCAAGTGAAACTGCTGTAAGGTGTCTGCATCTCAGTAACCCTATTGTCTAATTTCAGGCTGTGATTAAGAAGAAATATGGTCAGGATGCAACCAATGTTGGTGATGAAGGTGGCTTTGCTCCAAATATTCAGGTCTTTCGTGGTTTTAAAATATCATTTGATCTCTCTCTCAAAAAATAATGCATTCAATATTTTATTCACAATATTATGTTTTATGAATGAGCAGGAGAACAAAGAAGGCCTTGAGTTGCTTAAGACGGCCATTGCCAAAGCTGGTTACACGGGCAAAGTGAGTTTTCTCTCCCCTCTCTCTCTCTCTCTCTCTCTCCCGCCAAATATATATATAAATATTTTGGTTACAAGTTGGTGTCAAGAGCTGAGAATTTCCTTCTGTATAGATTGTTATCGGAATGGATGTTGCCGCATCTGAATTTTATGGAACAGATAAGACCTATGATCTGAACTTCAAAGAAGAGGTGAGTTTTCTATTATATTTCATGGTTGAATCTAGCTCAAATTGACTGCAACACTTGAATTTGGAACCAAACCAAGTACTCAAAACTGATCGAATTTGGAACCAAACCACTAACCCATTAACCTCCTGAGTTTTGAAGTTCAAATAATTAGCTTCAGAAAATCCACTGATTCTGTCTGACTAAAGAATTCCATCAACCTCCTAATTATCAAGTAAAACATCGCCATTTGTAAATGTGTTCCATTGTCATTGCATTCTATAGATCAAACACCAAGGAGTAGAACCTGTTCATGATAGTTTTCAGTCTAATTGGGGAATCATCTTCAAAGGCCATGTGACAGAGTCACCTCACCACCTAGACTTTTAAAGTGCAAGCAATGCACAATGAACTGATTTTACGCAAAAGGCATGCTCATGTTTTTAGGTAAAATTATATCATTTAAATTCGAAGATGCATACGTTCACATTTTATACAAATATTCTCTCTCTCAGATACAATTTTCAGAATAATTAGCTAGTTCTATTTAACAGAATTTGTTGATGTACTATCAAGTAACTTTTTTTTGCTTCTTTGTACAGAACAATGATGGGTCACAGAAGATTTCAGGGAACCAGCTTAAAGATTTATACAAGTCATTTCTGTCTGAGTACCCGATTGCTTCAATTGAAGATCCATACGACCAAGATGACTGGGAGCATTATGCCAAGCTAACTGCTGAAATTGGGGAAAAAGTACAAATTGTGGGAGATGACCTATTGGTCACCAATCCCAAGGTGAGATTGGCTCTTTTTCCTTTAATATTGTAGTCTTCCCTGTTCAGATATGTTGATTAGGAAGAGTTCATGGAACTAAGAGGCCAACTGCGTATAAGTTTCCTTGATAATTTATGGCTCTTTTTTAATGAGCATCCGATATATTTTCACAGAGGGTTGAGAAGGCAATCAAGGAGAAAAGTTGCAACGCACTCCTTCTTAAGGTATCATTGAAGTCTTTGAATGTTCAATAAAGCATTGAAAGTTTGATCTCCATTTACATGTCAGATATTAATTGGATTGTCCTTTCATATGTTTTAATATGACAATAGGTTAACCAAATTGGGTCTGTAACTGAGAGCATTGAAGCTGTTAAAATGTCCAAGCGGGCTGGTTGGGGTGTAATGGCCAGCCACCGCAGGTATGACAATGAACCTTAAAACCCAAGTAGATAGCATTTTAATCCATTCTATTCCACCATTTTTTCAGAATTTGAGTTTCCGATAAAATAATATTATTTGGTAATTGGGTTGCAGTGGAGAGACAGAGGATACTTTTATTGCTGATCTCTCTGTGGGTTTGGCCACGGTAATTCTTGATTCAGAATCTAAGATATAGTGGATCTTCATTTCAACTACTATACTTAACATTGCTTATTGATGATTTTTCACTTGCCAGGGTCAAATTAAAACTGGAGCTCCATGCAGGTCAGAGCGTCTTGCAAAATACAATCAGGTTAAGATTCTTGTCTTTTCATCCGCACCACCTATTTTATGCAGGTTTTGAATTCAGAAAATGTCACGTGCACGAGCTGTTATGCTTTCTGATGTTCGTTTATGTCATACAGATCTTGCGAATTGAAGAAGAACTGGGTTCAGAAGCAGTTTATGCAGGAGCAAGCTTCCGCAAGCCTGTTGAACCGTACTGATGTATTGAATCAGCAGTAGTTGTTAGTGCAGAATGGAGTGTGTACTTGCACTGAATAAATCTGTTTGTAACATGGTCACTTTGTGGAGACCTGAGCCCCTTTTCTAATAATCGCTACTAAATTTTTGTTCCAAGGTTTAGCAGCCCAGAACTGAAGTTTTTTACGGCTTTGCATGTTTTCTCATCTAAGGGCAGATAGATATGTTCTCTCTTAGAAAATGGGATGTTTGCTTCTATAAACTTACAGATTTTCGTTGCGCAAAACTGAAATATTTTTTTTGTCAGACTATTACAGAAGATGGGTCGGATGGGGTTCGAACTTGCGATTTCAGGTGTAACAGTCGGTAAGAGTGATAGTCATTAGGCTAACTGTTAACTCTTTTTGCTTTCACTTATTTGATGGCAGCTTAGCTTGAATTATAAAGGTAAAGGTGCAAAAAACAAATTGCACATGAGAGTTTCCTTTCGTACAGTTTGAATTATTCTCAGATATCCCGAGAGGCATCCTTTCCTTATTTGTTGGGTTGGTTCACCCGCGCGCAAATGGGCACCGGTTGCAACAGATTGGAAAAAATAATATTGGGTTTATTTTCTCACTCCTATATTCATGTTTGGATGTACATTGAGTTTAGTATTATCACAAAGGAATAATATTGTTTCGGATGAGTAGTGTATTTAATATTACTTATAGTCTCTTAAATAAACTCATTTTTTTCGTGGGTTCAAATAATTCGATTGAGATGTATTTGAGAAAACGATATTTTTACCTTCAAGAATTAAACGATATATCATTTTTTTATTTTGAGAGTTCTTTAGTAATTTAATGTTTACACCGTTATTTAATATTCTATCTAAATAAAGTATTAGATACGATAAATGTGAGGCATATTATTTTTTAATACTTGAACGAAACATGAGATAATGAGACATTATCGTTATAATTAGTCCAAGAGTCGCGTGAATGGGTATCGAATGAGCAGGTTTATCTAATCAAATCTTTCCTAAGACTTAAACTAAACAGACCTTTTGCCCATACACTTAACTGGGCCGTCATCTTCAAGTGTGACCTATTTTTCCTTAGCATTGGAAATTTTTGTGTGGGTTGGAATGGGAAATACCATGTTAGATTTGATAATAGCTAATCACATGATTTGTGAAATTTAATATTCCCTTGGAATGAGAATAAATTTTAAATCTTGCAAATCGAATATTAGAATGGGTGTTACCATGGAATGTCCGTTCTATTCCAAACACCTAATACCACGTATCAAATACAACATTAATATATTAATATATGTACCTGAAGAGCTCAATAGTGGCAATGTATTTACGTTTGGAACAATTTTCCTCCTCAAATCTTGAGAAAGGAAAAAAATTAAATTCAAATAAAGAATATTACACGTAGTGGACAAGGCTCTCATTTCTGGGTTCAAATCTATCATATATATTGCCTGACCTCTAAAACTGAGTGTAAATTTAAATAGTCGATCAACTTTATTTATTATTTTTGAAGTAAAAAAAACAAATATTGATCTCAAAGCATTGTAAGAAATACTTTTTTTTTTAAGTACAAAGTAACGTGTTTTTAGACACAAAAAAATAAATAAAATAAAGGAGGGGGGGTGTCATACTTCAGGCTGGGCTTAGTACTATTTTCTCGGAAAAGAAAGGCAAAACCGCAAAAGGTATTAAAAATAGTAATCAAACTGCTGGCTATGGGGTTCGAACCCATGCGCACTAATGTGCAGAAGATCTTAAGTCTTCCCCCTTAACCTCTCGGGCAAACCAGCTATCTGCTAAAGATCTTCAAAAATTTATATAGATACTTTTTCAGACTCCCTTTTTTCTTTTTTTTTGGTCATTTTCCAAAATGAGTTCGATCGATTGCAAATGGCGGAACACTTGGTGTGGATATTCGGAGTGAAATGTCCTTTCTACTTCAAGATCGATGCTTGCAGACATGGCGATCGATGCTCGAGGCTCCACACCAAGCTCAGCTCCAACATGTATCAGCGCCCGAAGATGATCGATCCTCAGGTCCAGTCCTCTCGATCCTCGCAAAATTTGAAGAGTTTATTCCTAGTACATATTTATATCTACATCGAGGTTTAATTAGCGTATATGGTTTTTTTTTTCGTTCTTTATTGGTTGAGGGACTATGCTCTAAATTGATTTGAGCACATTTTAGAGAAATTTATTCAGGCATCTGATGATTTGATTCTGACATTAGAATTTTTCATCTCTTCGTTTGCTGGAAACTGTTTTATAAAAAACAAAAAGGAAAAAGACAATTGATCTTGGTAACGATTTAGCATGTCAAAAGTTGGTAAAATTTTCTGGATAGCGGCGGTGAGCTGCTACCACTTTTTGGGAATCTATATAATAGAATAGAAGTGTGTTTAAAATTTATCTCATTCATATTTTTTCCTTCAAAATCATCATCAATTACTTTCCTCACTCATCATTCATTTATCAGATTCAAACGTCAAATCGTATTACTCATTTTTATTACATGTTTAATTATTTATATATTTTTTTAAAAAAAATATCACATCACTTATTTCTATCATATATTTAATCATTTAATATTTAATTAATTTGAAGTTAATATATTTTGAAAAAATTTAATATAGTGGGATCGGTTTTTTGGACGCTCGAATTTTATATTTTATCGTGCCTTCAGGCATGAGTTATGACTAGTAAGTCAAAATGTTATATTCTCCCACCAATATCTGCTAACGGGGTACAAAACTGGGTTTTATGTGACATTATGATATCTAATAAACCAATAGGAAAATTTATGCAACTCAATGCTAAATTACTTATTTTTGAGCTGTTTCTTTATTATTTCTAAAAATTTTGATGCAAATATATGCTTTGATCTGGTCTGAAGCTGCAAACTTATATTGATGTGATGCAGGATTTTTATGAAGATTTGTTTGAGGAGCTGAGCATCTATGGAGAGATTGAGAGCCTAAACATATGTGATAATTCGGCTGATCACATGGCATACCTTCCTTAATTTCATGTCTATTTTGTGATTTTGGTCTTTGTGTTATGCGCTACTTTGATATTTCTTCTGTTGATCCAGGTGGGTAATGTGTATGTCCAGTTTAGAGAGGAGGAACATGCTGCCAATGCAGTTCAGAGTTTATAGTACTCGAAAACTTCAAGGCATGTGTCTTTACAATAACAGGACAAGTGACAATAATTATCAGTTGATATGAAAATAACGTCTAACAGCATCAACTGGACTGGTGTAGATAAAAATGTCATGCGTGACGCCCAAGGCACGACACTCATCCGCGACCCCCCTTGCCGCGATGCCCCTGACCGCGACACCCCTGGCCGCGACGCCCTCAGGCACAACATCGCAACATGGCGACATACATCCCCATCACATTGGAAGTGCAAAAGTGGTTGCGAAACCCCCTGGCCACGAAGCCCCTTGGCCGCGATGCCCCAACAGAGTTCAGCTGGATTAATATAGACAACAGTGACAAGTGTGACATCCTTGGGCGTGACACCCCTTGGCACGACACCCCCTTGGCGCAACACCCCTTGGAGCGACGTCCGTAGGCGTGATGCCCTATAACACAATACTGCATCAGGGCGAGACACATCTTCATCATATTGGAAGTGGCAAAATGGACATTTCACCAAGGTTGGGCAAAAATGGAATCGCAGAAGTGTGGGGGCAACCTCGGCGAGACTCCTCTCCCCCGTTTCGAGAATGGTATTCTCAACTTATTAAATGTCATTGCTTGACTGGCCCACTGGACTAAGAGGAGATGTCCCCACCTAGGGACATGAAAGTATGGCCCTCCTCAAGGGAGAACTGAGCAATGGAGTAGACGAGCACGATTGTCAACCTCGACTTGGGGCAGGGTCTCAAAGGTTTAGTCTGCTCGAGCAGGCCTTCCAGTGTATGGTTCACTACCCACTGGGATGTGTTTGACTGGGATCCGGAGAGACTCCTAAGGTAACTAGGGTTATTGGTCCAGGTCAACATATGGGATGATGAGACATGTGGATTGGTGGCTGAAGGATTGAAACTATGTGAGTTTCCTCTATTGGGCACCTCGACAAAGGTCTCGTGGAAGGGTCAAGAGAGGGAAAGAAGGACCCCGGGTAGGAACGCGCTGGGGCATCGCGGACATGGCCCTCTCGAGGTCATGGTCCCACGGTGACCAATCGCAGTCATGGACCTTGGGACCCCGCTCTCGCCTTGGCTGTTGCACCTTCTTTAGGGTCATGTCCAAGTTGCGTTTGAGAAAACATCACATCTGCCAAGTTAATGCTGGGACACATGGTTCGCTTTAATGACCACTGGTATCGTCGCGGTCGAAGCGGTTTTGGATTCGTACAGGTGATAGGGGGTCACGGCGGGCAACCCGGCGTACCCAGGCACTGTGCTATAAATACCCATATTACTTGCCAACTGAGGGGGGATGATTTTCTGGCTGTTGAGTGCATTATTCACCTACCCTCTGCCCAACTGGTTCGTTCCTTCATTAATAGGTTGCTTGAGTTCCTTCCATCTCATCCACTTATCCTACTCATGTCCTTCGATTACCCTTGGCATAGACACGTGTGTCAACCTCTTTTAACTCCCCACCTACAGAGTCTAAGTGGAAGGTTTTACGTAGGCTAGTTCTAATCATTTCCTCACCATGCCTATTTGTATGCATTCACAAAAACACTAGAATGTAGATGCACAGAGTGTTATTTAAGGCGTAAAGCGAGTCGAAGCGACCAAGGCTCCTATCCCCTAGGCGAGAAGCGAAACGACACGTTTTACCAAATCGAAGCAAACAGTTAAATATATATATATATTAGTTTAATTAATTCTAAACATCTAAATTATAATTTTATATATACTAAATATTTAAATGCAAGTAAAACCATAAACATTTAAATTAAAACAAACATTAATAATATCTCAAATCTTAATAAAAGTCATAGTTTAAACATTTAAATTCAAACAAACACTAATAATATCCCAAATCCTAATATTTAAAAACATAAGACACACAATTCAAGCAACTAAAGAAATCATCTCAAGGACTTAGAAATCAATCATCATCACTAAATAAACCATCTTCTTCATTATCCTTAGATTCATATCCCTCTGTATCCTCCTCCTCTGCCTCATCTGAAATTGTGTCTTTCTCATCTATGAGTCCAATGGTCGATCTTGTAAACCTTGGTGTTACTCTAGTAGATGGTGTTGATCTAGTCTGTTGGTTACTTTCCTAAACTCCAGAAGCTTGAGCAACTTCACCCCAAATCAAAGTATCATCACCAAACACAAGCTCATTATCTTCATCTGTTTCTGCATCCACTATCTCAATCAACCACTCATTGTTATCATCAATATCCTTCAATGATATTGGATCAATTGTGTCACGGAAATCATATCGACTTCTCAAAGCTCTATTATACTTAACAAACACCAAATCATTGAGACGAGATTGAGCTAGTCTATTTCTTTTTTTTTGTGTGTCAGCAATAATTTATTAACAATACATTAAAATCTATAATAAGATTAAAAAAATTAAAATTGAAGAGGTTTGAGGATGATACTCACATGCTCAAATACACTCCAATTTCGCTCACAACCGGATGCACTACAAGTAAGGCTTAAAACTTTTTTTGCAAAGCTTTGCAAATTTGGAGTTGCAAACTGTATGCACTCCACCAGTCAGCTGTGAATAATAAATAACAATTAATTAACTAACATCTTTAAGTAATGATAATGAAATAAGCTTGTGGGATAATATAGATTATCTAGTGTCCTCGTTGTTCTTTGTCTAACTGTCGTGGGCAACTTAAAGAAGCTTTCACCTTTCATGTAAATACTCAACTCTTGACTAATTTTATCTTGTATAGCATGATTAGGGATCAAATTTTCTAAACATTTATATAGGTCATTCATGACTTCTTGATCTTTCTCGACCTCTGGATTGGAATAGAAAAACTCTGGGTTCAAAAAATATCCAGCTGCATGCAAAGGCGGATGCAATTGAACTTTCCACCTTCGGTCAATGATTTCAAATATGTGTTTGTACTTCTCTTCATTGCCATTAAAAGAATTAGCAATCGCTTCTTTAGCCCGGTCCATAGCTTCATAAATGTATCCCATGGAAGGCTTCTTCTCACCGTCAACCAATCGAAGCACATGAACAAGAGGGTCTATATGCTTAAAAGAGTAGACAACATTACTCCAAAATGAAGGCATTAAAATGATTTGTGTTGTCCTTTTGCCTTGTTGTTCTTTTACCCATTTGCTTGTAGTCCATTCCTCTGAAGTGAATATTTTTCTCAAGTTGCCTTTTTGTTGGTTAATCCTTGTTAGAGTAAGAAAAGCCGTAGCAAATCTAGTTTTTGCGGGCTTAATTAATTCCTTTGACTGGGTAAATCGCCTCATCATATTTAACAAAGTTGGACGGTTATAAATATAACTGTGTAATGTTATTCCTCTCTCAAATGTTCTCGTGAAGTTTGGCAATTTGAAGATATCTTCCAACATCAAGTCCAAGCAGGGGGCAGCACATGGCGTCTAATATAGGTTGGGTCGTTTTGTCTCCAAAAAATTTCCTATTAAATAAAGATTTTTTATCAACTAGTGTGCATAAAAAAAATTCAATATAACAAATAGTTATCTTTCTTTTTCAAGAGGCTCATACCTTTTAACACATTTGCTGTCACACTGTCAGTGACAATTTGGACCACATTAACTTCACCAATACGCTCCACAAAATTATCAAATAATTCATACATTTTTTGCCCATCCTTTGAGTAAGCAGAAGCATTAACGGATTCAAAGAACAGGTCCCTTTTGGACAATTCACTAAGAAATTAATCAAGGTTCTCTCTCTTGTCGGTCCATCCATCGGCCATTATGGAACATCCATATTTTGTCCAATCCTCTTGGTGATCTTTCATCAATGCCTTGATATGCCCTACTTCTTTGTTAAGCTATGGGACCCGAATCTCATGGTAAGAATGGGGTTTTAAACCAGGACCATACTGTCCAATAGCTCCAAACATTGCTGCAAAATTTTTATAGTTCACAACATTAAAGGGAATTCCCGTGTCATACATCCATCGGGCAAATGTTGTGATGGCTCTTTCTCTCATTTCCTTTCTAAAAGGATTGTTGGCATCAATATTCGTTTGTCTCCCCTTGGTCTTTCGATTTTGCACCACAACATTCGGATCAGGGGTGAAGTATACATCCATAGGACCTTTTTGTCTTGGCTTTTTTGGTCTTGATGTGGCTTGTGTAGAACCTTGACTAGAACTAGCCATGGATCTTTTACGATGAGCAACAATCTCTATAATATCATCTTCAATCTCCTTCAATTTTTTAGGCATCTCATCAAAGTCGGGAACCATGTTCATTAGATTCTTCTCTTCTTCTTTTTTAGCCATGTATTCTCTAATCTCCTCCCTAACATGAGCAGGGCATTTTGGACAAGTAATAGCACTTGTAGAGTTTTTCGCAAGGTGTTGCTTGACCCGATAGACACCTCCATTTGATTCATTTCCATAAAAATTGCATTTGAACTTGTTTGGGTTTTGAAGATTTACCAAGTGTACATATTTTCATGTCGAATCTTTTTTGTTCCTTTCGAACGACGATATCATTTATTTGTTTATGAATTAGTCAATGACACTATCAAACTACAATCAAAGGAACAAATAGTACAGGAAATCAGCAAAAATAGCATGTCATTTACTGAATTTATTGTTAAAGTATATCAACCACATGTGTTTTTATTAAAGTATATCAATCAACCAAGCTTATACACATGTACTGAAATTGAATCACATTTCAGGACAGCAAAACAGAGCAGCAAAATAGCACAACAGCAGCACACTATCAGATTCATAACAGCATGACAACAACACAATCAGAAAAAAAAAAATAAACAGGAGCACAATCAGGAAAAAAAGAGCAGAATCTGTGCAAAGAAGATCTAGAACCAAAAAAGAGAAGAAAAAAGAGCAATAAAAGAGAGAAGAGGAGACAAACTAACCTCTGTGCAGTCGATCGTTTCTATCAATCGAGTCTGTCGATCGACTAAATCCAGCGATTGTGTAGCACTGTAGGAGTCCAGCGATCGTGAGCAACGAGCAGATAAAAAGGAGCTAAATCAGAATCAGGAAAAAAAAGGAGCAAAATCTATGCAGCGATCCAGAACCAGAAAAGAGAAAGAAAAAAAAGAGAAATAGAAGAGAGAAGAGGAGACTAACCTCTGTGCAATCGATCGTTTTTGTCGATTGAGTCTGTCGATCGACTGAGGCCAGCGATGGGTAGCACAAGCAAAGAAGCAGATTAAAATTAGGGTTTGGGGTTGTATTTATGGGATAAGGGGATAATTCGGTGTTATTAACATCATATAATTTTTTTTTCAATTATCCAATTCAACGGTCCAAATTAAAAATTAAATAACCTTGCCTCTAATGACAGAAACGTTCGCTTCTTCGCCTTGCGCTTAAGCGCCAGGCGGGCGCTTTTTTCACTTTTTGCTCGATTCACTCACGTTTGCTTTGCCTGGGGTCCTCTAGGCGAGCTGCATTCGTCTCGCCTCACTTTTCGCCTAGGCAAAAATTGAGCAATGGAATGGAAAGGGAACAGGCAGAATCTGAGACCAAGAATGAAACTAGCAATTTTAATAATGATAGCCCAAGCTATGGCATTGAGCAGAATGTTGAATAGTCTTATGACCTTTTTCGGGAGCACCACCAGCCAGAGCATGGAGGTTACAACTGATCTAAGTGACTTTGTCCGGTTTGTTCCCATGCTCTTCTTTGATTGATACAACTTGGTTTCTTCTTTTGAAAGCGAAATGCAAATCTCCTTTCGCAAAAACGGCCCATTTGGAAAATTTGGCTTACTGCTCATTTTCCACTATGCAGGTGGAGTACAGGTTCACTGTCCTATGATATTGGAAAATGCAAAAACTATCATGTTTGGATAGGTTTTCAAAAATTGTTTTTTGTTCTCCAAACTCTAAAAATAAAAAGATGCTGTTTGTTTAGCATTTTTGTTCTCAAAATTTTCGAAAAAAATGAGATTTGAGTCAAAGAAACAGAAAACAAGTGTAGCTTATTTTCAGAGTTTTTTTTTGAAAATTTTGGAAATAAGGAGAACAATTTTGGACTTTAATGAGGTCTGCCCTTCGAGTCTCCTTAACAACAAATTTCTTCATTCTTTTTTTTTCCTCTCTCTCTCTATA
>CM042196.1:9400160-9421489 GCA_023539305.1 Ilex asprella
TATGTGTATCCATTCAAATATATGCTAGATCCATTCAAATATATGTCAGATCTATGAATGTAAGGTAACATATATATATTATATATATATATATATATACAAGGCCAGATCTGTGATGGTTGTATCTGTGTGTGCTGGACCCTCTTATTTTTTTTCCCGTTTTTCCCTAAAATTTTTGTGTGCAGATCTGTGATGGACCCATCTTTTTTTCTCATTTTCCCCTAAAATTTGCGTGTGCAAATCCATCAGAAACCCCCCATCTATTTATCATGTGCAAATCCATCATAAATATGGGGATTGTGTGGTCTTTTTTTATTTGCGTTCTTCCCTCTCTCTCTGTGAATGACTCTCTTCTCATCTCTCTCTCTCTCCGACTCTCTCTTCTCTTCTTTCTCTCAACGACGCTCTCTTCTCATCTCTCTCTTTGAACGACCTTTTTCTCCTCTCTCTCTCTCTCTCTCTCTCTCTCTCTCTTAGAGACCCTCTTATCTTCCACGATGGCGCGAGCCTAGCAGCTGGGACGACGAAGAGGCTTCCAATCACAAATCTCCAGACAATCCTCCATCTGCTGTTCCTCTGTGTCCTCCATCGATTTGAGACCAGTTTGTTGAAAGATATGTGTATCCATTCAAATATATGTCAGATCTGTGAATGTAAAGTAACATATATATATATACAAGGCCAAATCTGTGATGGTTGTATCTGTGTGTGATGGACCCCCTTATTTTTTTTCGTTTTTCCCTAAAATTTTTGTATGTAGTTCTGTGATGGACCCCCCTCTTTTTTTTCTCATTTTCCCCAAAAATTTGCGTGTGCAAATCCATTAGAAACCCCCCATTTGTTTATCATTTTCATTACAAAAAAAAATGGTTGTGGAGAGTATGTGTGTTCTCTATGTATCTGTGTGTGTTCTATTTGTGTCTGTGTGTGGTTTGTATGTGTCTATGTGTGTGTTCTATGTATGTCTGTGTGACTAGTTAGAGGTGAATCTTCAATTATTGGTGCTTTGTTGGGAATAAAGCATGGTCCTTTTTGAAGTGGATTTTGCAAATCAACCTAGTTGCTATAAGCACCTGAAATGTATGTTTTGTTAAGGAACAGATTATTCTTTGCAATTACAATTACCTCCTAAATATCATATTAGATGTGACCCTGGCCTTCAGACACATGTTTTCATTTTTTCTCTTGCCGATTTTGTTTGTTACCTTTAAATTTGATCAATTGATTCTATAAAGGATGACGGTCTTGAAGAGGTACGTGCTGAGGTTGTTTATTTCATTGTAAGTACATTACTGTAAACGTGGTAGACAGAAACAATGGACATATTGTTGCAACAGCATCAACAGTTGAACATCACTCAAGACTTCACTTGAGTGTGGCCAGTCTTGCAATGCAAAGGTAGCAGCAGTCGTGGGAGAAGTGTTGGCAATGTGACTGAAGGTGGAGGGTCTTGAGCAAGGTCAGGAAAGAAGGATCCATGTTGATGTGAACAAGGAGATTGCAAAGAAAGGTTTCAAGAACCAAACAAAGATTTGGACCATTGTAAATACCCTTAAGAACAATGGAGTCAAACTCAATTTTGATGACGATGACAATGGTACTTCTCGTCCAACCTACAATGAATGTTATTTGCCCCTCCCTCCACCAACCGAAAGAAGGAAATTGTAACATGATTTCTTCCCACAAAGTTGAAGATAGTTTGTTATAATCATCAGAAACTCATATGAAAGACTTGTATTGGATCAAAAAAAAAAATATGAAAGACTTGTACATGATAAGAAATTGAAATCCAGTGTTACTGTTTCTTAGTAATGAGAGTAGAAGGCAATAGTTTGGGAACTTTCAACTTCATTATTCAGATTTATTGCTATGAGTGTGGCTTATTATCCTGTGCTTTAAAACGACAACAAAGGATTTATCTACACTCTACATAAAAATTCCAAATATTTATCCTTTTTCTAATTCCCTTTAACAAGCTAAGGAGTAGATTGAATGAGTTTGATGATCTTTGATAAATTAATACTATTAAAAATTGTATCAATCATTAAAAAATAAATGGTGTGTCGTATTGAAAATCATCAAGTATGTATGAAAGTCGTTAGAGGCTCAAAAGTCCATGTGTGATTGCGTCACAAATGATTTTTTTTTTTTGTTAAATAATAGCCCTACAAATGAGAATCAACTTATATTTAGTATAAAATTTGAAGTAATTACCAAACATGTTTTTTTTGTTTTTATTCTCATAATTTGATAGACAAAAATAACTCACAAACATATTTTCTGTTTCAGTGTTTCGCACAAAACAAAGACAACTTTATTTATATTTTTTTGTTTTTTTAAAGACACAAAAACAAAAACATTATCAAATGACTCCTTAATCTTTGAAGTGAAGTTAATTTAAGGACAGAATTTCATTTTGAGATTTTTATTCTTTTTATAGAATACTCAATTGATGTAGGTATTAAATTACCACCATTGACCATAAATTTAGAATACCCACCATTACTGAGAATTAGATTGCCGTAGTAATCTTATTTCCAATTTAGATTACTGGATAATTGACTCTCTAACCATAGTAATCTATGACTTAAGAATGAGAATATCATTCTCAATTAAAATTACCATTCAAACAAAATCTTAAGGTTAGTGATGTTTTAAATTTGGATATAAAAAAACTTTGTTTTCCCCTCCAGACTCTAGGCTTCAATACAATCTATGGTTTATACCTATCCAAAGGCAACATTCACCTCAGTATGAATGGGTATCAGGTATGACATAACGACAGCCAGCCGCATCTCTAAGATCATTTTCCTACCAAAAATTTGTCAGAAAGTTTGGCCAGATCTTAATTTCAACATAAACTAATGCAAGCTGATATATGGCACATCAATGGAGTACATACTTCCAAAACCAACACTTTCTTGTTTCAACTTTCAGCTTAGCGATGTCACAGTAAAATACTTCACTCACATCGTCATGTCATCTGATGAGAATGTATTTCCTACACAAATCCACAATTCTATGAAACTTAAGGTATTCAAAATATACTTTTGTAATCAGGAATAAAGCAAAGTTGGACATGGAGAATTAAGGATATCAATAGTTATAGCGAGTTCATCATCAAACAAACATGGACCGAGAGACACGACAAAAACCCATGCCGGCAGAATTTAACAGTCAGTACACCCATAAATGGTTCACTACGAAACAGGACGGATATATAATGCAAAACCTAGCAAACCTCCTCGTGCCTTTACAACGCACTGAACCACCAAAAATCTACCAATAGCCAGCCTTTCTTTAAACTCATATTACTTTCCAGCAGAATGCTTATCCTTCGTGTGGGATTCTAGTGCTTTTTCCGAACCAAACGTCCTGGAAGCAAAATGCATCATGGTGCTCTAATTTCCTTTACTTTTTTAAAGCACAAAAGGAACAGGAAAGGACATAAAATAACATAGATACATACTTGTTGCAAGACTTGCAGGGAACTGATCCAGGCGATTTCGGAGTTTGCTGATTTGACTTGTTAGCAGGAGTTTTCGCAGCCTGTTTTGAAGGGTGAGGTGTGGCTACATGACCACCACCTTTCTTGCCATCTGCACCAAAAAACGAATACCATAAAATATCCCACAAACAACAAACACTACTACTTACCCCCCCCTCAAAAAAAAAACCCCAGTAGCATAGATAATCACGACTTCAAATGTGTACCATAAATATTGTTCATAAATAGATAGGTGAATTTTAGCCACACTCCCTGCAGATAGGCCAAGTTACAGAGGCACCTCTTGTATTTTTGGTAATGATACTGACACTACTCAAGATTATCTCTGTATCAGTTATTCCCTCTAAAATTAGGAGGTTACTAATGGTAACGGAATTAAAAAACCTTTGATGCCATTTAATATTCTTGTTGTAATACTCTAAATACCCTTGGTCAGTTGGACACCGATTTATTATCTTCCTCTCTCCAATTGATTCATCTATTTCTGCCAGCCCCCACCCCAGCCCACCTGCCTCTGCTGCCTCCCCTCCTTTCTCTCTCTTCTCTCTTCCAATAGTTCCGGCACACCCATAATGCACCATAGAGCTCCACCACGACAAGCACAATTCACCAAAATGACAAGAGACTGTAAATGCCACGACCACCAAAAATCAAAATCAAAAGATTAAAATGAACAACAAACTCTTCAACCCACCATCAATTTGATAAAACCCAGCTATCTTTTCCAAAAAAGTTCACCATACCCATCAACTCTTGAAAAATTGCCAGGATTCAAATTTTAAGATTCAACATTTCGGGATCCAAGTCTGCATCTTATCAACAGCACAATTTCAACACCAAAGGTCAATTGATGGAGGGAGGAGCGAAGTATGGATTGGTGCAAGAGGGGGAGTTACAGCTACAAGTGGGTATGTGGAGTGGGGTTCAAGGTTGGAGTGAGGGGACTGTTGAGAAACCTCCAAACAGAGAGAAGAATCTGCTCTCTGATACATAAACACACACAAATGGTACACATATATAGGCAACTTCCACAATTGGTGCACATAATTGCAATGTGTTTGTCGACAATTTTTCTGCATTCAAGTAGATAAAATAAGTGCGAGTGAGAAAGAGTGGTGAAGGAAGCTGGCTGGTGTTTTTCATTGACCTGATATACATATATTTGTGTGTGTGTGTGTCTCATGTATGTAATACTTTGAGGATAAAAATATAAAATTATAAGCAACAAACAAACTTTCGACAGAGGGTATATCGGTGTCCATATTCTTTGCATTATTTCAGGAAAAACAAGGGATATGTTCTAATAACTCAGCCTACTAATGGGCAGCTGAATTTTACCCCAAATATTTCACAGTAAGTTATTAGGGCCCCTAGGGAAATGAAATCAAGAACTACATATGTGTCTAGTCTTCCAGGAGCATCTATATACTGGAAAATTGACAACCAAAGAAGACAGCAGAAGCAGGCAAATAAGGTCCAGCGGTGATAGTTTTAAGAAATTCAAGGATAGCATCCAAAGAAAAAAGAATACAAGGGTGAGGGTGAGGGAGTGAAAGACAGCAAAATCTAAGCTTAATTGAAGAGAAAAAAAAAAAAAAGATAAGCACCATATAAAAGAAGTGATAATAATGAAAAGCAAGAAAATCACCAGCTTTTTTAGGAGTATCCACTTTTGCCTTCTTATCAGGAGCAGGTGTCTTGGTGGCTGATTCTGCAGCTCTCTTCTTGCCAAGTTCAACCTTCAGAAGAAACATATAACTTAGCGAACAATATGGACTAGATAATTCATTCCCATATCCTGTGAAATGCAAAAAGGGTAGGACAAATACTACTCTTACCTTTTTTGGTGTCTCCTCTTTCTCTTCACCGCTTTCCTCATTGCCTGCAGAGTCACTCTCATCATCCTGCACCAAAGACAACAACGAGATAAGCGAGTTTAGAGAAAGGATTATCAGGCAGTAAGACAGTGTCCAGGAAGTGCCACAAATCCAGCCATAATTAAACTTTACAACTTCACAACCTGAATGCAAATGATAGTTCTTGTCAACTTCAAGTCAATAACCAAAGTGTCACCAACAATGAAATTAACATAATTCGTTGTCAACCATAACATGTCATATAGTCATACACCTTCAAACATACACAATCTGAGCAAAGGTTCCATGTCCAACCCAACCTATCCAATATGGTAAAACCGACAGAACATGATGGTTAAAGTAGTATTTTTTAATCATATATGGAACAGTATGTAAATAATGCATTTCAACCCCAACAATTTCGCACACACATCAAATACATGGACCAATACGACACCAGAAAATTAAAAAAAATACAAATGAAAAAGAAATCCAGCAACACACTAGGTAATACCATGGTCTCAAGTAGTACTGTGTTCACACATAACTTTTCATATAACTGATAATTTCATCTACTAAAACTTTAACAAAAAAAGGATACACAATTTCAAACTTAACACTTAACAATAGAATGAAGACATGGGCATCCGGTGTAAGGTCAAACCCAAGAGGGCTGTCCAAATTAATTTCGTAGGCAACCTCCACCACTTGTGTGACTCTAATACATTAACATCTTAAAACAAATACAGCACCCAAACAGAACATTCCATGTCAAAAACAAAAGAACAAAACAATGACACTAGATGCTTTATAGATTCAGGAGTGTCTTCAGAGACTTAGATACCTAACAGGCCCAACTCGGTTAAATACATACAAGATACATTGTTTTAAACTGATAGAAAAATACAAACAAAACTATGAAGTGCAACGCTAAAGAAAGGAAAAGCATAAAGTTTATGATTTTAGATTGAGTATACCTCGTCTGAATCAAAATCATCCTCAGACATGGCCACATCCTCCTCACTGCTCTCGTCATCGTCCTCCGGTTTCACATCTTTACTTGGTTCCACAATCTTTACCTTTTGCTTACCCGCAGCAGAATCCTTCACTGCATTAGCCTTCTCAGATGTGGTAGGTTTCTCTTGCTTAACCTGAGCCTCTGGTTTTCCTAGAAAGTAAAATGCTCAATTACAAACCAGAATACAGTGCTATAAATTATTAAGAAATACAAAAAGAAACTTTATTCTCCATACCATTGTTTGCAAAAGTGAGAGGAAGCTCGTCCTCAGAATCAGACCCTAAGAAAAAGTTGTGTCAATACACTGGCAAAAAACAATTAAAAAAAAGAGAGGCTTAAGAACTTACCAAAATTTTCCTCATCCTCAGAAGTGACAATCCAAAAAGGAAGCAGTCAAGGAAAAAAACTGCAAGCAAAATTAGAAATCTTCCCATCTCTACAACACTAGAGGCCAGGAGGAAATATAATTTCCACATATAGAACTGACAAAACAAAAGGCAAGAATAAACAGAACAAAAACACAGAAAGGATATTCATCAACAGGGTTGTGAGCTCTATATCCCAAAAAGTGGACACTGCCATTTGCCCAGCTGTGCGATAGCTCAAAATCTCTATCAAATACCAAATCAAATTGCTGCTGAGGCAACTTCTCAGAAGAAAGTGTTCCAAGAACAATCTTCTTTCCATCAACATTCACAAAGAGGTAAACAGAGTCATTTCCTTTTGTACCCTTGACCTCACCCAGAGAAGCCTGAAGAAGAGCAACATCATTTATAGCTCACCACAATCTGAAGGAAACAACACACAACAAAATGGATAAGTCAACAGAAAGCAATTTATAGCCTTTTACCGTACCTGTGAAAGATGCAAAATCATGCCTTCCCCAGGTTTTACGGAAAGGGGTTGTCCACTTTTGACCTCAGCACCTGATCAAATCATGTTAAGTAAGTTTTAACTCTGCGAATTTGGAAGATTCAAACTCAAACATGTGACACAAACATCGTATCAAGAGTAACAGCCAAAGTGAATTCTGATGATATATCATTGTTTCAGTCTCCATGTCACAAATGATATACAATGCCACCATATGGAATGCAATTGTCATCAGACATGGCATCAAACATCATCCTCATCCCAAATAATCTCAATATCCATTCAAATCTGACAATTGTCGCCAATTCTCATACTCATTAAGCAATTATATTAAGAAGTGATTAGTTCTTCGATACCATCCTTGTCATAGCCTACTCGAAATTTGCAATATGAGCACAAAATAAGCAAAAAGAAAAGCCGATCAGAAATTCAGTAGAAACCCGAAAATGATCAAAACCACTGACAGAGAGAACAGCAAGAAATGAAAGCAACGGCGTCGTAATATAATATACACGCAGAAAGAAAAGAAGAAAAACCCTAATAAACAGAGTGGTAGTAAACAAGTTGAGAGATTATTACCCCAAAACTCCATTGTTCGATGAGAGAGCGTCGGAGAAGTAGGGTTTTTAGAGAGGTAGGGTTTTCAGGAGCAAGACAGAGTGAGGCAAAGAGCGAAATAGTGGAAATATTAGGGTTGGAGGACGATAGTATATAAATGGTAGGCATTGTGGGCTGTGATATTATGTTGCGCGTCTCACCATAATTCGAAATGGAATTTAAACATAAACAAACAGATCTTTCTGGAAGCCGGGATGGAACCCCTATGCACCTAAATAAACAATATTATTATTGAAAGAAGCCGGTCAAAAGAATTTCTGCTAACTTCATAGAGAAAAATACAAAAATACAAAAACATCTATATAATAAAATTGACTTTTTTTTAATCTTCAACTTAAATTAGCACAAGAGTAGTTGACGTTCACTTAATTTAATGGCTCAAAATCAACTTGAACTATAAGACGTAAACCCACAATTGTGAGGTACTGACCAATAAATAAATGACCAAAACACCGATAAGGATACCGAATCTGTCACCAACCTTTCAGTTCTCTTTACTAGGTTGACAAGCCATACTCAGGGCCGATGATCGAACCCGTACCAAGATGCACAAGTCGCTTACTTCAGCTTCCCTTCCCACCGCCCATGGAAAAGAATTCATTTATGCTTCATCCTTAAAAGTTTGTTGTTATTCCTTCCCCGAGCAAACCTTGTCTGAGCCACCAGCCCAATCCCTCTTAGTTTGATTAGGAAGTCCATGCACAACAAGAGCGAAGTCATGCGAACTCACAAGCAGCAATGGCATTTGTTTTGTATCACCAAAAAATTTCTCCCCAAAATCAACTTATATAGTTTATATCCTATCGCTTTATTTTCTCTTAATTTTTTTGAAGAGTAATGTCAGATGGATTTAAAAACTAGACTTAATAAATTCTAATCATTGAATAGGTTGTGAGTCTCAATAAATATTGGGACTCACATTAAAATCAATGGTTATAATTATAAAGTCTAGTTTCTAAGTCCATGTAGCATTGCCATTTTTTTAAATAATGAGATAAAATTAATTTTAAATTGTGTAATTATAAAAAAAAATAATAACAAGTTATTATTTCATCAATAATAAGAAAACAAAATCTATTTTGAATCTCTAAATTTGAGAAAGCACAACTTCATATTTCATCTGTTTTTATTTTAACACAAAACCCCAAAAATCACTAACACACACAACCCACGACCCAACTACCAAACCTAGTGCTCTAACCCGACTGACATGACTTGACACTACACTAGTTACACAGTTTTCCTATCTCACAAAATGAACAATTGTAGACTTTGTTAAGTTTCATCAGACATATAATCATATGACAGGTATTGTGCATTGGACAATATATTATTTTGCTCAACTGGTATCAACTCTTGTCCATGTGCAGTTCTTACCATGTCTTTTGCTTGTTGGGAGTATATAATAGCGACACCTGCGAACCATCATTTTATTGTTCTCTCTTCAAACTTGTTTTACTGCTGATTCGTAAGCCTCTTTATTTCAGCGTTACATTGGTAGTGATTGTCTACGAGGCACTAGTATGTCAAGTTCTCTTAGTTATGTGAATAGTTCGTCTGATTCTTTAGCACGAAAAGCCCACTCTCGTCATACTCCTGCATAATACTCTTTTGGATCGAAAAATCTCTCATTCTTGTAATTATTGTTTCACCTTTGTAACAACCAAACACGTTCATGTCTGCGATTGTTAAATCTCGTAGAAAAATTTGATGTAGACATAATGTTGTGTTTGTCATATCAACCACAAATAAGGTGTTTTAATAATTATATCCAAACCCTAGTGTGCTAGACAGGTCACATCAGTCAATAATAAAACAGTGTAGTTATCAGAGGTCATTTAGGGTTTAGTGATGCATCAGACTTGTGTAAGGTCATTTCAGTCTTTGCCCTTATCAAATGTGTGTTGTCACTTCAGCACATGATATTCAGAAACTCATTCAAGCTTTAGTCAGTTCAGCACATAGTATGTTGAAATTCATTCAGGGTTTAGTCACTTCACCACATGGTCTGCTGAAACTCATTCAGAGTTTAGTCACTTCAGCACATTATATGCTGAAACCCATTCAGGGTTTAGTCACTTCAACACATGACATTAAGTAGACTTTTTTTCTTCTTCAGCATTATGAAAGAACAGTTACTTGTCACTTCAGGACAGTGTTTGTATTGATATGCTTAGTTGTTGGGAGATGTATGTATTCATTACAACACATGGTTGATCAGCAATTGTAGGATTTTGTCATTTCTCAAGCAAATTCATTGATTAAGTGGGTTGTCAATTTATGGGTAATAGGAAAATAATCAGTGTACTGTCAAGTCATGACAGTCCTTTCTCAATGAATTGATTTGTCCATCGAATCCTTGATTTTTAAGTACTTTATATTCATCGTATGTAAACAACTAAGTGAAGAAAACTCATTTTCAACATGAATTATAGTGTGAGAACGTTATATGAAAATATGGGTTATCATTAGGCCTTAGAGAATGAGTTGTTCTATCCAATGAATTCTCGTTTACGTTATTTAACCAGTGTCATAAGAACCATGACAACCGAATTGTAATATCGTTTGACAGAGCGAGAAAATCTTAGTGGAGATATGCAAACTTGCAATTTATGAAAGCCTCGACAAATTGTCATCCATATGCCAGTTGAGACACCTCAACAACTGGAGCGAGTATTGCATCATTTTTGAGCTGAGAACAATCGCATGACAATCCGTCTAAATTGTTACAACCTCCGTCGCATCGCATGAGAACGTGTTGAAGAAGGGTTAATGGAAGAAACACGTATAAGTTCCCTCCTAAGTGGAGATATTGGATGTAATTTTGATGTCGAGATGTCTGTCGAAAATGTTGACCCATGATATATGTTTATGTGGAGAAATGTTATGTCAGTGGTGTGTGGAGAAATGTTATGTCAGTGGTTTGTGGAGAAATGTTATATTAGTGTTGTGTGAAGAACTGTGATGCTTGTGTTGTGCGGTGAACTGTCATGTCAGTATTATGTGGACAAGTGTTAAGTTAATGTTGTGTTGTGTGGACAAGCGTTAGGCTAGTGTTGTGGGAACAAGTGTTATGTTAGTATTTGTGTATAGAAATGTTATGTTAGTATTGTGTGAAGAAGTTGTATGTTAGTTTTGTTGTCTCCAGATCATATTATTGTTGTGTTCATATTTACATGTGTAGTGTAATGTACATGTAATGTTGAAGTGGTCGCCTACGTTGAAGTGGAATGTCAAAATCATGTCCCACACGCAGGTGGTCGCCTACGTTGTTTCGGCTGTCTGCGAACCTCCTGCTCAGCATCTTGTGGTGAAGTTTATGTCACTTGTGACACACTAACATCATTAGGATGATGTGCACGACCTCGCCCCTGACCCTGTCGTGCACATCTACCTTGCGGTCCTGCTCGCACATGACCTACACTTACAACTGTAGCATCTTGTGTCACTCCCTCCTCATCTAAAAATGGATCTAGTACGGTAGGCTATCCAAAAAGGGTAGGAGGGAATGTGTGTGGTGCCCCCATGATAACACCTGCTGACACTACTGGTGGAGTGGAAATGGGAACATCCACATGTGTATCACTGTAATATAGGTATTGGTGTCAGTGTGGATGGAATTGCAGTCGGTGTTGGGGTGGGTGTTAGTGTCGGGGTGGATGCAACTACAGTCGATGTCTAGGTGGATGTCGGGGTCGGTGTGGGTGTCGATGTTAGGGGTTAATGTGGGTGCATGTGCCGCTGTCGGTGTCGGTGTCAACGCATGTGTCGGGGTGGGTGCATAAATCGGTGTCGGTGCTGATGATGATGCAGGTGTCACTGTCAATGTTAGTGTTCGATCAAGTGTAGGTACCGGTGAATGTGCAGGTAGGGGGTCAAATGTGTCGGGTTAAATAGTTACATGTCGGGTTAAACGGGTGACGAGTGAAAAACATGTAAACCTGTACACGACACATTTAATAAACGGGTAAAAACTCAAAACACGAACGCGAACCGTTTAACAAACGGGTACCACGACACGACTCATTTAATACGTCTAATTTTAAATGAGTCGAGTCGGGTTGACACGATAAAAAAAACCTATTTGACCCATTTACCTGTTTATCACCCATTTAACACAGTAAATCACCCGTTTGACCCATTTATCTGTTTATTTAAAAAAGTTTTATAAAACTAACAAACTAACACAAATAAATATGATATTTAGAGATACCACCCCATATTACAAAGTACAAACTACAATCCAAAATAACCAAATTCTACCGACAATCATATTACAAATCATAAATACAATCCGAAATAACACAATTACACCAAAAAACAATCATATTACAAACCACAATTCCAAACAACCACAAATTCCATGATTCATAAAATCCCGTGAAAGATATCAAATCTCCACATCCACGACAACGACCAGATTCAACAACCATATTCTCATGCCCTACACAAATTAAAATGGAATATTATATAACATTAATAATTAAATAAACTCATAACTAGATAAGTAACTATCATTACCTTTCTTTAGTCTTAAAAAAATTTGAATAAAAAAGTCACATTGAGTCTCATTGCATAGTTAACGAATTAAATTGACGCAAAATTCGTTGAAGGACTTAATTGATTTAAAATAGCATAGTTTTTGGGTCATATGTATAATTAACTCATAGATTAGGTTCTAAGTCAAAATTATGGTTCACCAGTCCACAAAGTCTTTTATAGTTCAGTGGTGACTCAACTACACTGCACCATCGCACGAAATTCAAAACAAAAAATGAATAAATGATAAGCATGTACTGAAAGAATGAGTGGGGAACAAATTTGGAGGGGACGACATTTAAAGATTTTTGGAGTTCAAGCAAACACTTGTTCTCTGACAGCATTCAAAGGGCATAATAAATAAAAGCTAAATGAGTAGCAATTGTTGATCTAGTACAAATTCAGATTAGCATAGAATCATATTGAAGATAGAAATACAATGTATATTCAGATTAGTACATAAATTTCAACCCCGTTGCAATTTCCTCATTCTTCTGCCAAAAAAATGCCTTAAAAGATACAATGCTAAGTACAATGACCCAACTAAGGAGTAGATCTTTATTAGTGTCTTGTAGATAATACAGATCTAAAATCAATACAGATCTAAAATGCCATTATTGTTGGGTATAAATACAGATATAAAATACAGATCTGAGGCAATACCAATCTAATACATATCTAAAAACATATCTAAAATCAACTAATTAAATCAGGACTAAGATCTAAAATGTCTAAAGATTTACCGTGGTCAGCGAGCTCCGTGGTCAGCGACTCAAAAAGCTTGACAGTTGATAGCATACAAGGCACTGATGGTGTCGCATGGTTATGGTAACGTTGAATAAGGCCAAACTGTCAAGTAACTTGATCTGGAAAATGCCACTCCATGACATCGAAGCAAATGAATGGGACTCGTGTATGCCAAATATCTTCCCAATATGGCAATAATCTGGTAGGCCATCCATTACCTCAATTGTATACGACTCTCATATCATATGCAATACAATTTGTGAGCACTCATTAATAAATGTAAAAGTATTTTTAAAAAAATTGGACAAAGTCTCCTTTGAAAATTAGACATTTCTAAAAAATTTCAACCTGTATACAACACACCCAACTCAATGGCAGACATAAACAAATATAAATAAACATCCCACCATCTCAATATTCACTTACTTCACATGTAAATTCAATGCAATCAACCCAACATACTAACAAACTTTAACAACGAACATTTGAGTTCATAAGATATCGTCAAACTGATATACTTGATCCTCGCGCATCTGATCCTACTAGTCCCGATAGTGACGTAGTACATGGGTAGGTGTGTGCTGCTCCAAAAATATTACATCACATCTATACATTTCAACAAATTTATAAATATATAATAATACATAAAATATTCATTAGAGTGCATTGTATCTTTATTACGCACCTACAACCAAGAGAACCATCATGTAGTACGTGCGCATCAACAACATCATGTGTAGGGCCTACATCTACACCGACTCCATCTAACCATACATCAGCCCATCGTGCGCAACTGCACCATGGGCGACGTGTTGTCATGGTAGCACACGCTGTGGAACAATGTGTACCAGACGCTCCCATGTCCACAACTACATACACAATACATTGATTTTACATATATACAATTACAAGAACATAAAAGTAAGAAACTAAGTGAAGAATGCAAGCAATTACCTGAATTAGAATAAGTGGACCACTAATATCCTTTGCGTCCCGCTTAGTAGCGAGATACATCTCTCGATATAACCATAAAAGGGTTGCACTGCCCCAACTAAAAGTGTCGGTCGCATGTAGGTTTATGAGCAATGGAAGGAACATAAGCTTCACCCTACTCGACAACTTGTCGCCGAACATAAACCCTCCAATCAACAAAAGGATGTACGATCGGGCGTAACATGCTACAAAATGCTCAGTTGCAACAACTAGAATTCTGTGGGCCAAATGCTCGGACAGTGCACTAAGTCGTTGTGTAGACTTATCTATCGCTTCATCTGCTGGTGTGAACCCGAATAATTTAATGCACATGACACTCCACTATTGTACATCGCAAACGGTGTCTACACCACATACAAGTATCGCATCAAGTGGAAGGCCGAGTAATACAACTGTATCCTGAAGTGTAATGGTGGCCTCACCAACTGGAAGATGAAATGTGTGTGTCTCGACGAGCCATCGCTCTACAAGTGCAATAATAAAAATGTCAATCTAGCTGAATGTACCTAAGATGATATGCCCCATAAAATCCAATTGTTCGTAGATGCTGAATAACCTGCTCGTCAGTGATGGTAACTCGACGAAAATGAGTCTCTGGTCGTCTACAATATAACGAGGGTAGCTCAATGCCCTCCCAAAATAACAATCGTGCGATGGTCACCCTATAACGATAGTAATGATGCATCATCGGGCCCTGAATGTAGTAATGAACGCGGATCACGCTCCATGTCTACAACTTACAACATCATACAATATACAAACATAAGTTAACATATATAAATAATATCGTTAATATTTATATGTACCAACGTTAATACACCCTACACATAAATATTTTGGTAACGCAAAAAATTATAATATGATGAATAATCGGCTCGAACAATAAATAACGCAAAATAACTTACATACAACATTAGAGTGCATTGTTAATACATACATAACATCACAATGTACAAAGATTGGAATTCACTTACAACATTGACATAATATATTTATAGTGGATGACCCATTGAAGAAGCTGATTAGTTCTTTGTTGGACATGTTCGGCGATCGTGCCCTATTTGCAAACAAATACTGCAGTGGTTTTGCTTGCGCCATTCTCTTGGGAAATCCATTTCATTTCATATCTGCAGTGTCTGTGGACGTCCTCTAATTCCTCGATGCAACAACCTATCAAGGCATAATGTAGGGCCATCGATTTCATCCTAATAATCTTGGTGGTGTAAAGGATGAAGTTCAGGTGCCTAAGTCGACTCAAGCGTCTAGATGTTGAATACTGGATCGATTAATGCCAGGAACTAACATTGAAATGTGAGCAAGCGATCATAACATGAGAACAAGATATTTTATAAATTGTAAATTTCCCACAAGTGCGTGTTCGGTCATCAATACATACAACTTGTGTATTATCATTATTAGTGACCACCTCCACAACTTTTCGTCGCATGTGAAATGGTGTAACATTACACATTCCTAATTTGACCTGGTTGGGTTACATAAATTCAATTGTTTTAGGTGAGTATTTCATACCATTGTCTATGCAGTGTTGTGTATGTTCACTGCGCTCACAAAAGTATTTTACGAAACGGTAAAATATTAATTTCACACATGCAATGATGGAAAACATCCTCACAATTTTCAATGCACCATTGAACAACTCAGAAACATTGGTTATGGTTGTTCCATATTGTCGGCCACAATCATGGAAAATTATCTACTATTGTGCTGGAATATCATCTAACCACCTCCACACCTTTGGATCTACATTTTTAATTTCTCCCATTATCAAATTAAACTTGCGAATCTAATGTGTTGCCCTAGCCTTCCACACTTGATCTTTCAAATATGTGTTCTTGAAAGTTATGTTGAAATTAATTTGTACATGCCTAAGACAGAGACGGTGATAGGCATATGACTCATTATCTAGAATCAGGTTGCTTAACCGCTGAGATTATACATTTATGTCGATCTGAGATTAAACATATCTCAGCTCTATTCGGCACAACAGAGTGGTGTGGATGATATAGAAACCAGCCTCAACTTTTACGAGTCTCCTCTTGAACAAAGGCAAATGTTAGAAGAAAAATCTTTTTCTGAGCGTCAATCGCAATAACAATCAGAAATTTATGTTTTTACTTGTCATTTACAAATGTGTCATCGATGCTAATTATAGGCTGAAAATGAATAAATTCATCAATAGAAGCTTTGAATGCCTAGAACACATTTTCAAACATGTCAAATGTGTAAGCACGAGCCTCATACTACCACTACCACCTTATAATCGTCTCAAGGTTATATTTCACAAGAGCACCCATAAACTTTGGCAAGATGTTGTAAGAACTATCCTAGTCACCGAAAATATTTGCTATAGTCTTATTCTTTGCATTCTACGCCTTCTTGTACGTGATCAAATATTGATACTTTTTTTCACCATTTCTATGATGATAGGAATTGTTACATCTAATGTAACTCGAACCAAACCCTCAGCCCATCGAGAAATAAATTCCGCATCAAGCTGACAGTGGTCCTGGTTCAACCTTGGATAGAAACAAGTGTGAGGTCCCTGATATTTTGTGATCTCAAACATTTCGTGTTTCGCCTTCAAAATTGCTTGTAGCCTCCATTTGCATCCACATTGTACATGCATCTTACACCTCAAAACCCAACGCGATTTATTTGTATCAACAATAACATATTGTTGGTGCATCTTAATTGAATACAATTTAACGATCATCTCCAATTCTTTTTAATTTCTGAACACCATACCTTTCGATAGTTCAAGTCTTGTAGGATCCCGTGTTTTAAATCCATGCAAATTGTACAAGTAGTCAACCTCATTCTGGGTTCCCGGTTCAATGTTTGTGAAAAATATTGACTCTGCCTTGTGCATAGAAATCTCACCATCATCCTCAACAGAACTACCTTTGACATCGTTATCATCATCATTAGACTCATCAGTCAATAAATATTTTGGCAATTCTTCTTGTTCGTAGTACTCATTCCTGATGAGAACTAAGGTGGGCCTATTTTTGAAGATCATTTGTATGTCCAAATGGGTCAATTACAAGATCAAGAGCCAAGAAGATCAAGAAAGCAATATGGCCTTTTGTTGTTAAGGCTTTCAATTTGTTTAAAGAATTTTTATTATTAGATTAGAATAAGTGGGTTTGAGGATGCTTAGCCCACATATGTCTTATTATTTTATTTGAACTAGGGTTTAGAATAAGTTACTGTAGCACGTACTGTTCATGCTACAGTAACCGTGCACTATTCATTATTTTTGGGGTCTAATTGTAAGGCTTGAATGCTAAGTACTTTCCATTTTCTATTTAGACATGTGATCAGCCAATTAAAAGGTTGATTGTCTTTCTTTTCTTCAAGTAAGAGTCTTAGGAAATTAAGAGATATTTCTTTACCAACAAGTAAGAGATATTTCTTAATTAGGATAGTTATTTTAGGAAGTTTCCTAATCCTTGCAATGACCAGCCTTATAAATAAGCGTTTAATCAATGAATATGAGAGACATTATATAATGAATTTTGATTGTGAGTTGAGTTGAGTTTACTCCTCTTGTTCTTGATTGAATTTTTGAACTTATCAAAGGTAGATCATAACATTTGTGGCGTTCCTACTTGTAATATGGGTTCTTGAGACGGGTTCTTCAATGGGTCTAGATTTTAATATAATCTAGGTTCTTGAAACAAGTTCTCAACGGGTTTAGATTCTCCATCCATAGACCTGAGTTTGATTTTCTTGGGTTGTTTCTCCAATATTGTTGTTGGGTCTCAAAGCAAGTCGATTGGGGTTCACATCAATTCCAATCAGAAGCTAGCATTCCTTCATACGTATTATTAGCAATCTGATGCACTATAAGTGTTTGGACGGGGTCCAATGACGCCGATGTCAAGGTAACTGCAATTATTTTCATCCCCTCGTTACCCAGTATAGGTACTGCCGTTTTGTTGGGATGAGTAGGCCTGTCAAAATCCAACATGACACAATTAATCGACATAGTTTAAGCGGGTTTGGGTGAGACCTTAACAAGTTTGGATGATAAACGGGTCAACCCGTTTAACACGTTTAATGAATAGGTCGTGTTCGGATGAGACCTGTCAACCCGTTTACCTGTTTAAATAAAATTAATATAAAATTTAGCCAATTTTTTTTTAATGACAACTACAAAAAAAAATATATAAAGCTATTTTTCTCAAACCCTAATCTAATGTCATCTATGTTGAACGGCTGAAGCCTGAAGCAACCCAAGCCCTCCACCTCCACTCTTTCTCTCTTTCTTTCTCTCTCTCTCTCCAAGCTTTGGTGTTGCTCCTCTCTCCATCTACGCTGAACCGAACGGCGTCACTGATCACGGAGCTCGCTAACCATAGTAAATCTTTAGACATTTCAAATCTGTATTCAGTTGATTTTAGTCTTTTTAGATTTGTATTTTAGTCGATAAATCTCTATCTACATTGAACTAAACAAACGACTGAAGCTTGATTTGTGGGTTGAGCTATTTAAACAAACTTTTGTCATTTGTTTTAACTTTATTTAAACAAACCGAACGGCTAAAACTTTAAACAAATCGAACGGCTGAAACAAATCTAGTTGTGAGTTGAGCTATTTAAAGGCAATAAGACACAAATCTAGTTATATGCGAAGAAGACAAACTTTTGTCATTTGTGGGTTGGGAGTTTCTAATTTTTGGGAGGTACAAACTCTCGTTTTTTGGAGTTTCTATTTTCCCTAGATGTAATGAACTTTCCCTCTTTTCATTTGATTTCTCTGTTCTATGTGTTTTGCTTTTGGGGATGGTAGTAATGTCAAGAGACAATATAATAAGAAGATTATTTTTATTGAGCATTACTTTGATTTCTTTGTTGTACCTCTATTCCTAATCGAAAAAATATTATTTTTGTTTATGGAAAAATGATATTGTGAGGGCATCCTCATGTTATAGCATTGAGCATTACTTTGATTTCTCATATTTCTATTTGATCGAGTAAAAATTTTCCAATTCTACAACCATTTATACAATACTAATATACTATATCAAGAAATAGCGAAAATATAAAAATCAAATATTTTATGTTAGTAATTACTAGTTCAACAAATTTATTGTGTTAAATTCATGTGTTCAGACTTGAGCATAGATAAGCTAGTATGTATGTGTGATGTATTTGTTTGAACAAATGGATTGGTGATATCAGTTTAATTCTATTTTTTTGTCTTAAACAGATAGATTCTTCCGAACACAATATTATAATTTGAAGTCTAATAAAGTTATATCCGCTCAATGTTCTAATTCTATATCTATCATTGATCATGACTAAAGAGAGGTAATGTCAAAATTTTGTTACTTATCTAGTTATGAGTCTATTTAATTATTAATGTTATATAATATTTCATTTTAATTTGTGTAGGGCATGAGAATATGGTTGCTGAATTTTCTCGTTGTCGTGGAGGTGAAGATTTGATCTCTTTCATGGGATTTTGTAAATCATGGAATTTGTTGTTGTTTCGGATTGTAATTTGTAATATGATTGTTATTTGGTATAATTGTGTTATTTTGGATTGTATTTATGATTTGTAATATGATTGTTGGTGAAATTTGGTTATTTTAGATTGTAGTTTGTACTTTGTAATATGGTGTGTTATCTCTAAATATCACATTTATTGGCTAAAGTTTGTTAGTTTTATAAAGTTATATAACATTTTTAAATAAATAGGTAAATGGGGCAAACGGGTGATTTATCGTGTTAAATGGGTCAAACGGGTGGTAAACAGGTAAATGGATCAAACGGGTAGTTTACCATGTTAACCCGATCCAACCCAACCCGACTCATAAAATTAAATGTGTTAAACGAATCGTGTGGTGTACCCGTTTATTAAACGGTTTGTGTTCGTATTTTATTTTTTTACCTGTTTATTAAACATGTAGTGTACGGGTTTACATGTTTTTCATCCGTCACCTGTTTAACCCGACACGTAACCGTTTAACCCGACACGTTTGACACTCCTAGGGATGAGCATTCAGAAAAAGTACTAGGCCTTGTTTCAGACTGTGCATGTGTATATCGATTGTATTTTTCCATACACTGCATCGTTAAAAGGGGTGTAATAATTATCCACAATTGCTAAAGGTTCAAGCATTGGAATATATGGTTGTTGGTTGAGCAGGGAAAAGTACGAACCACCATCAGACCAACTTTCATTACTTCCACCACTATCATCGGGTCTAACATCTTCGCTCACATACAAATCCATTTTGTTAATACATTGATTGTCAAATACAACGTCCACCATTACCTCCACATCATCATTGTCAACAACTTCTAATGAAAATATATGTAAAGAGGTTAGTTCTTAATGCAGTAGGAAACCTACATATGAGTTTAAGGTTGTATTTATTCCTATCTATCCCTGTCACATCATGCAACCTATCCACCAAAGCCGAGTGACTTGTGTCACGAGCAACATTTATCACACGCTTATAACCAGGGCCTAGGGCCGGCTCTACTACATTAAATAAAAAGCATGGGCTTTAGGCCCTAATTTTTTAGAAGGTCCCAAATTTTTAGGTACATTAGTAACGCATAAAAAAATTAAATCCTTTAAATTTTAAACAAAAAAAAGGCCCCAAAATATTAAGTAGAATCAACATTTTTATTGTAATAATTTGGGTCCATGATTCAATTCATAACATAAGAAATCTAAAAATCATAAGTTAAAAAAATAAAAAATACTGAAAAGTCAACTCATATTTACCCCTACTCTATCTCTGTGTGTGTAAAAATTAGTACAAAACATTAAAAAAAAATTAAAATTAAACACTCTTTTTGATAAAAAACAAAAACAAAAGTTAATTTCTAGCACGTCCTTCTTCGTCGGTATCTCTCTTATATAATAAATTAATTTTTTAAAATTTTAATATTAAAAATAAAAAAGACCTCATTTAGTGTTTTCGCTTTAGGCCTCCAATTGCCTTAAGCCACCCCTGCCATGGCCGGCTCTACTACATTAAAAAAAAGCATGAGCTTTAGGCCTTAATTTTTTAGAAGGCCCCAAATTTTTAGGTACATTACTAACGCATAAAAAAATTAAATCCTTTAAATTTTAAACAAAAAAAAAAGGCCCCAAAATATTAAGTACAATTAACATTTTTATTGTAATAATTTGG
>CM042196.1:9426472-9438767 GCA_023539305.1 Ilex asprella
TGAAATTAAAATTTGAATTTTTTATGAAAGATGTTTTTGTGAAATTATATATTTAATGTATTTTAGGGTGATCAAATTGGGTGTTTAATTTGGGTGTTAATTGGGGTTTATCATTACATGGATTGTAATATATTTTTTTTAGTGTTTTTGATTGAATGTTGGGTGTTAATTTTATGCAATAATATTGGTAGGGTTTTTGGATGTTATTTTTAATCCTTATTTTTTTGCCCCCTCAGACCACCTTCTGTCCACTTTGATTGTTGAATGAATATTAATTTTGTAAAATGCATGTAAGATGTTTGACGATTTGCATGCAAGGCGTTTGATAAAATGCATGTGAGGTGTTTGAGCATTTTGTGTATGTATGGATATGAATATGATCCCCCAACTGACAAATCAACAACTCCACTTGCGTTTTCCTTTTTACTAATATCTCAGTGATTGAAGAGGAAAGTGGGCATTTTAAGTCGGCATTGATAAAAGTGGGCATTTTTCTTGAATTGTGAATTTGTTTAGACTTACAGATTCCAGTAGTGTGAGTGACTCAAATCTGCATCTTCTACATCTGCCAATGGATCTGAACTCCATTCTCAATGCCCTAGTTCCTTCGTGGAACTCGGTCAGTACACTTCCGTGATTCTCTCTACATGCTTATTACAGTTATAATTAAATTTTCGATCCATTTTTTTTTCCTGATGAATCCTATTGCGTGTACCCTTTCCTCTTGGTGATGTAGGTTGTTACGGTATTGTCATTCTGTATCTACTTGGCAATTGCTGGATCTATTCTACCTGGAAAGGTTGTTCCGGGAGTGACCTTATCAGAGGGGTCTCGGCTCCATTATCGCTGCAATGGTCACCTCTCTTCTCTCTATTTAATTTCAACTACGAATTATGTTGTATCTGTAAAGTTATTCTCAAAATTTATGGTGGTTACGCTTTTTTTTCAATGTGTCAGGTTTGTTATCGCTTCTTTTGCTGGTTGTGCTACTCGGCATTGGGGTTCGGATGGATTTCGTATCACCCACTGTATGTATTTACTGTGTTCATTAGATGAGATACAATATAACTTTTTTTGAACGAGCAATCATTATAACAATCAAGTTGAGAACCAGAATTTTCTCGTGGGGTGTACCAAACTTCATGGCAATGACTTCCCAATTCAAAAAACTTAGCTGGGAGTCTTTATATATGTGTAGTAGAGACGTGGGATCAAAACTCGTTTCACATAGGTGGGGAAGTGTTATGGGTGGGTGGAGGGCTAATCCCTGTTGTGTGGCTCGGCTTTTGGGCCAAAAACTGTTGCTTATAAAGTAATATTTGGAAGTCCACTACTTAGTGTCAAAGTTGATTTTCTTTACCCAATGGGCGCCCAAGTTGGTTGTGACAATGGGTCCTGAAGCAGGTGTCTAATGATCGAATCTCCTTGGGGCTTATTGAATGCACATTGTTTGTAGGGTGATTGTGGTCATAATACTGTTAGGCTCAACTTTTAATGGCTTAGGGACACCCTGGTGTGTCTAAGATCACATTTTTTGAAGTTTACTGGATGCCTAAGTTTGTGGATCTTTGTTCAGGGGTAGTACTCACTGGCAAGATAGTTTTCTTATTATTTAAGATTGCATGGACTTGCATATATTGGAAACAATGTAGGACCAACCATATGTATGTGTGGCATGAGTTTGATACCACATCAAATCACATGATATTCTTTGAGGGTTTTTTTCCCTCCTACATATGGGCTGGTTGAACATTTTTTAAGAACAATAGCGTCCTTCAATCAAATTGTTTTCTTCTTTAAATGTGGAAAGGTATGAAGAGGGGGATTTCTAAATTTATTGAAGACAAAAAAGGCAATATTGAAATGGGGAATCTCAAATGCATATTTTTGAGACACATTATGGTGGTGTTTAATATAACTGAAAGTTGAATACTAAAAACTTAATACTAAATTTTAAGTGCTGAATGTTGAATTTTTTAATTTGCAGACTGTTTGACATCAACTGAAATTTAAGTATTAAATTTAATAAAACTATTTGACAAATATAAGGAGCTGAAGTCTGAAAATTATTTTAATTTTGTCATTCTGTTTAACCATCTCTCTACAATTGTTTTATTCTTATCACCACCATCACCATCACTATCACAATGGTGGTGGTAGTGATGACGACGATGGTGGTGGTGGTGGTGGTGGCAACGATGGTGGTGGTGATGGTGGCAACACAATGTTAGTGGCGATAGTGATGAAGGTGGTGGTGGTGGCAATGGCAATGGTAGTGGTGGTGGTGGCGGCGACGACGACAATGGTGGTGGTGGCAGCGGTGGCACAATGATGGTGGTTAGGGGTGTCTATGAGTCGGGTTACCCACGGGTCCCATTACTTGGCCCGAAACTCGATAGACCCGATAGTTGGCTCACCTGAGCCCAAGCCCAAGCCCAAGCCCAAGCCCAATATCCTTAAAAAGAGGGTTTGGGTTTACCGCCAAACCCATTATTACCCAGTCCGAAGTCCGCTCAACAAAAACCTGTTAAAAACCTGCCCAAGAGCCCCTTGACCCAGCCCGCCCACCTTATTTGAAAAAAAAGTTATACTTTTGGAGCTATGAAGCACGGACACTCGATTTTGGCTCACGTATCCGTGTTTGACACGTCTGGGACACGGACACATTAATTAGAGTGTCCAATTTTATTTTATTTTTAATTTTTCAAATTCGGACACGCAGTGAACACATTTGGACACGTTTAAGGGTCATTTTATAATTTTAAAATTAAAACATATGAGTCTTTTTTGTAGCTATTTAAAAGTGGAAGGGTCAGAAAATAAAAAGTCCAAGAACTAGGAATTAAAAAAGAAATATATATATTTCTTATTCTCTCTCTATGAGAGAACATGTTTGACGAAGAAAAAAGAAAAGAAAAAAACACCGGTGACTTTGGTTCAGTCTGGCGATGTTTCTTCTCTCTAGCAAGTCTACAGGAGAGATTCAACATTCCTTTTGGGCAATTTTTCAACAACTAGCAGATTTCTCCGTCACAGGTAACCTTCAATCTGAATTACCCATGATATTTTCTTCTTATTTATACCATTTTTTCTTTAATAAGATGTGATCCTCATCTCTCTTTAGGGTTTCTCTTGTTAGGGTTTAACAGGTTTTAAACCCTAACAGGAAAAAGCAAAATTGACATTTTTTTAATTTTATTTTTCTAGCAAAGCCTTTTATTCTATTGTTCATTCTATTTTTATGGCCCTGTTACTCAATCCAATCCTGAACTTGTAATTTCTTGGTTTTTTTTGTTTGTCTGCTATTTTTTTTTCCTGTTTTTTGCGGCTGCCATAGTTGTTAGTATCGTACGATATGCGATACGTATCGTACGATACGTCACGATACAGGGCTAAAACGATACGGATCGTAGTTCTGTATTGTTTTTGCGCGGTATCGTCCGATACACGATACGTTTTTACGATACGATACGTATCGGTACGATACGTGCAACTGTTGTTGATTTTTTTTTTTAAAATTTTTAAATTTTTTTTTACGGAACGATGTTATTTTGGGCTAGATAGACTGATTTTTTTTTAATTTTTTTTATGGAACGATGTCGTTTTGGGCTAGGCAAGTACTCCGACAAACATGTGGTCTTGTACAGTGGAAAAAATGATGTTAATTTATTTACAAAGCCAATTTTTTTTATTTTTTTTTATATTAAAATTTCTGAATCTTGATTAATGTTAATTTTTTAATTTATTTACAAAACCCAATGGTGTTTTAAGTTTGAATTAGTGAATTATGGTTATGAACTTTGCATTATAATGTTAGTGGACTATGTTGATAACTTAAATAGTTGGTGGAGTATTAATAAAATGCTATGTTTTTATGAATGTATAATTTTTTTTCAAAGGTATATATATTTTTTTATTATTTATTTAAAATTGCACTGTATCTTACGATACACGATACGATACGCGATACGATACACTATTTTTAAAAAACGATACGCCTTCCGATACACGATTTGATAACTATGGCGGCTGCAACCTTGTTGTTTTTGCTGCTGCAACTAGGGGTGTTCATCCTACCCTACCGGTAGGAAATATGGTCTTCCATTTTTTTATCCAATACTTTACTGAAGAATTTTTTCTTGATCTATCCTACCCAATCAAATGTGGTATTTCTACCTGACTTTCGGCAAAGTAATTGTGTAGGAAGTTGGGTAGAAAATTGGGTGAACACTTTTGTAGTTATTAATTTTTGGATCATTTTAACATTTCAATTAAATAACATAATTTAATAACCCAATAAACTAATAACACTAAAATCTAAAACAATTACAACAACAATTACAATAAAACACAAGAAAGTATAAACATCAATTCATCATAATTGTTGCACAAATACAATAACAATTATTTTAAGTTTAAACCATAAGGTTAGGGAATTAGGGTTTTTAGTTTATATATGTATATATAAATAAATTAATGCGGGTAAGGTAAGGTAGGAATATGAAAATTAATGGCTATTCCACATTTCCACTCGATTTAATCGGAAGACCAAACTTTTTTTCACATTCTTACCTGATTTTTTTGGCTAACCGTTCAATAGGGTCGGATAGGATCGGGTAGGGTAGGAAATTGCGGCTAATCGAAAATTTGAACACCCCTGCAACCCTACTATTTTTGTTGCTGCAACCCCGCTGTTTTTTTTTTTCAACCCTATTATTTGTTTTGTGTCTGCTGATTTATTCTTGTATGTTATTTTTTTTTTGTCTGCTACTGTAATTTGTGTTTTTCCTTCTATTTTTCTGCTATTTTATTCCTGTATGAACTGTTGCAACTCTGCTGTTTTATTTCTGTATGCTATTTTTTTTGTCTGTTGTTTTAATTTATGTTTTTCCTTTTATTTTTCTGACTTTATTTAGAATTGAAGAAAATATATTTTTGAATATATTTATTCAACATATTATCGACGTGTCCGTGTACTACCTTTTTAAAAAATTATGTATCTGCATGTCCGTGTCCGTGTCCGTGTCCATGCTTCATAGATTTAGACCATTAAATTTAAAATTTTGAAATAACTCTCCCAATGTAGGAATTTGAAGTTTTAAAAATTTAGATACTATAAATAATATATTATTTTCTTTTTCATGTATTCATCATACAAGTTTTAAAGGGTAGAGTAATACAAATGATAGATAAGTGAGTAAGTGTCAACTTAGTTGAGAAGTATTCATTCTATTGGATGTAGTTCATTCCTTAATAAAAAATAAATTTATTAATTATTTTATTTTTAATCCATTTTGACTCTACTTTTAATTCAAAAATATAATTTATAAAAATATTCATTATTTTTAAATAAAGTTATATTCAAAAAAGCCTGCGAACAGGCCAACCCAATAGGCTCGCGAGTTGGGCTGCAGATAGCCTATCCCTACTTAAAGCTCGGTCCTATCTTGCTTGCCCAATAACTCACTTGGGTAAAGGCTTGGGCCTACACTACCCAGGACTGACCAAAAAAAAAATTCATGGGCCTAGCCCGGCCAATGTTCACCCCTAGTGGTGGTGGTGGTGGTGATGACATAATGGTAGTGGTAGTGGCGACGGCGACAATGGTGGTGGCGATGACATAATGGTAGTAGTGATGGCGGTGACACAGTGGTGGTGATGGTGGTGGAGGTGGCGACAACGGTGGTAGTGATGGTGGTGGTGGTGATAGTGTTGTTGGTGGTAGCGATAACACAATGGTGGTGAGGGTATATTTGTCCATAATGAGAAATTGATAAAATTCTTAGTAACATTTTCAACATCAAGTGACAAGTAAATTACTTTTTTGATCGAAACAAGTAAATTACTTACTACTTAAAATTTTAGTCAATTTTTAAGAAGTGCTTAAAATATTAAGTAGTATGAGTTTTAAGTTATTAAATTGATATAATATATTAAGTGATTAAAATATTTAGTTTTAAGCCTTAAGTGATGTTATTAAATAGCCCCTAAGATGGTCTCTTTTTGCTTGCACGACATACTCCAATGCTATTGGACATCCCACAAGTATGTTGTTCTGTTATAATGCAGTTTTGGAAGGGGTACATATTGTGTCTAAATGGTTGTCCAGTTGGCCACTGCCTAACTCAGCAGGCATTCATTGCATTATAAGATACTGTTTTGGCTGGTCCCTAGCGAGGCGTTATTGTACATTGAATCTACAGATGCACTTTTTGCATCCATTTTGTAAATCTCAAAACAATGTATTGTACAGTACTGCTGCTAGTTGGTTCCGTAGAGATGTAATCATAATACCTAGATGATGCTTGCAGGCGATATCTGACCGAGGACTCGAGCTCTTGTCAACAACTTTTATATTCAGCTTTCTTGTAAGTTTCCATTTTCACTACTCAGAAACTTCTGTTTTGTTCTAGCACATATTAAGTTGTGGTATCTGGGTACAATTGGCAATTTCAACTGGTATACCAATGTCTTGATCTGTGCTCTTGCTCATTGGTTTTGAGTGATCATTATGAGTTCATCTTCTGTTAATTAACGTTCTGAATGTGCTTTTCTGGTAAAAAGTACTATTAAGTATCATGGTATGAGAGGCTCATTGAGTTTTCTAATTGAATACTAAAGCCTCATTGAGAGGCTCATTGAGTTCTCTCCCTGTTTATAAAGATGCTTAAACTTAATTCAAGTGACACAATCTGTAAGGATTCCCACATGTGACACGTCTGTCTGCAAAAATATCTGAAAGACGTTCCTCAACTCCCAATTCGTTGTCTTCCTAATCCTTTACAACTGTAATGTTGGACCCCTTAGTCTATACTATGAAAATTTGTTGTTCGACCATAACTTCGACCACACATCTTGCAATTGTGGTTATGTTTGAGAGCTTCATGATGGCGCAAGAATTGTGTCACCATGACTTCGTAACCAAATTTGTGATAGTTTTTGTGAAAGTGCATTCGAGGAAAAATTTATTTTGCTGGTTTGCTCCATATTGTTTGAAGACTCTCCTGGATCTCTGATTCAAGAATTGTAACGAGTCTAATTGCTACCCTCATTTGGAAAAACAAATTTTGATAACTCAAACAGTATAAGTCAATAACCTTGGTTCTTAGTTGTCTGCGAAATTTGAGTAGTTTCTAATAATGAATGGCCCCTTATGAACCAATGACAGTGAATAGCATATCCAAAAAACTGATCTCTAACTTGAAGAATACTTTTGAAAGCCTTGAATTTCTTCTTAACTTTAATTAACCAAAGCTAAATGTTAAATTCATAAACTGAATATCATCAAGCATGCGGTCTTAGTTTTGGTGTTCAGATTCAAGGTCATTCTTTGATAGGATTCTTAGTAAACTCAACCGATTGAATGTCAAAATTATTCGTTTCATCATATTAATTGGTGAGCTTTGATCAATATGTTCTTTGTATGTGTACATGCAAGTGTGTGTTCCTTTGGCTATCTTCTAGAAGTTTGTCCTATAATTTAAATCACTAAATGCGAATCATTATTTTGATGAGTAGGTTTACCACACAATCTTGGCATCAAATTATTGGGTGCTAGGGATATGTTTATTTTCTTGAACTACATATTATTCCAGCTTTTGCTTGGAGGTGCTTTTCTGACTCTGAACATATTTCTTCATTGTAATGTTCTTTCCTTTACTACATGGAAAATTTATCTTCAATATCACTTCCTTAAAGTTCTGCTTATACAAAACGATTGTAATAACTAGTATGCATGCCCATTTCAGGTAATGCATTAATTTTAGGCTGGGAAATACCAGTATAATGGTTGTTGCGTGATAATTATGCTGAGCATGCAACGACCATTATACTGAGCATGACAACAGCCCTTTGATAGGAAAACACATTTTCTTCCCCCTACCCTCCCCTCCCCTCTCTTCTCTTAAGCATAGTAGGCTATTGTTTCTTTTTGTGTCAAATTTATTGAAGTAGGATATACAAGGATACTAAGCACCAAAACACTATTACTTATTATTTGCAAATAAATTTCCATTCTTCGAGTTGATGATATTGATTTCAGTTGTGGTTGGAGTTATTTTTGTTCAAAGTAATGTTCAGGGGAAACATTTGATCAGTACTTGGGAGGATAGAAGTGTGATTTGAGATTTTCCTGTAACAGATTCCAAATCTATTTAGTTTGTATAAACAGAAGCCATGGGATTACCCGCTGAACATCGTGTCAAGTATGCTGGTTCCACATCAAATATACACTTTTTTCATTCGATAGGTGATAGTATTACCTATCATCTAATCTTTGTTCTCTCTCTCTTCTAGCTGAGCAGTAGAACTGTTAAATAATCCATGTTTGGCTCGTGATATATTTGCAACATCCTAAAAACTTAAGGTTTGTGATGGTATATAGATTAGATGTGCACGTCTCGGTCTATATTCTCATGATAGCATGGAAATTCACATTCCGTGATAGTTTCAGAATCAGTTTACTATCAAGCTTAAGCAACACCATCCTTTGCCCTCAGTTCATGATCAATAGAGGAGTCCGTTATAACTGTGGTATCTTATAGTTCTTCACTCTTGTTTACCCCTCAATTTTCAGTATATAGCATTTTCACATCTGTATGTTCTGATTTCACCTGCAAAAAAAATTCATAATTTATTTTCAAAAATCGTATGATGTTTCTTGTTGAATCCAAGAAACATAACTGATTGTGCCTATGGTTTAGATAATCTCCATTGAAACAAGGAAATCTTAAATTGATGATTCTTTATTTGTTTAGACCTTCAGTTTTGTTTCTTTTTTGTTGAAGTATAAATATTTAAGTTACACCATCTCTAATAGTTTAAGCTTTTGGAGTAAAATGATTGTTTAACAAGTTAATAAAGCAAGAGATCTTGTGTTCAAATCTCGCCGTCATCTTAATGGTTAAAATAATTTCTTGTGCTAAGCCCAAGAAAATTAGCTTGCACGTGAGGGGGTGTGTTGAAGTATAAATACTAAAATTATACCCTCTGTAACAGGATAAGCTTTTGGAGTAGATAATTGTTTAACACTTTCTAAATTTGGTTTTTTTGCTGTGATTTCACTTTTGTTTCTCATGCCAGGTGGCATTGGTTCTTTATGTTGCTGGTCAAAAATCACATGATCCGAGTTCATCTTTGAAGCCTCATTTCACAGGAAATTTAATCCATGACTGGTACTTTTCATGATTTCTGCAGGATATTACTTTTTAATTGGACGAAATGGATCTAAGCCACTATACCCAATAAGGATATCTGCGCCCTTTTTTGTTAGGATATGTTTAGCTATTGCTGCATGCTGTTGTTTTCCACTTCTAGTTTCTGCAACTCGCTGTGCTGTATTCATTATTTGTCTTGGTAAATAAATGGAGGCATGTATATTCTATCTTCTTTATTAGCATGAAAGTCCATAACTTTTTTCTTAAAATTGTCCATGGGTAGCATCTTCAATCATTTCCTGTGACAGTGATGAAATGTGAGCAAACTAATATGTAATGTGATCTATTTGCTGAGCATCTATCCCAGATCTCACTAGTCTATGCCTTTTTGCCTTGAAAATTGCTTTACAATATGGCTTATGTGACTACTTTATTATTAACTCAATAGGTGGTTTGGGATACAGCTGAATCCTCAATTCATGGGCATTGACCTCAAGTATGTAATCTGTACGACAAATTCTGGGAATTTCTCATTTTGTGGCTAGTTTTTGGAATCTAATTTACATGCTGTCTTGTTATTGAGTAAATTAATGACAATGAATCTCTTTTACAAATCCATCAATGATTTTATTCCCCGTTTCACACTGTAGACACTATTGTAGTCAACATCATATTACTTTCTATGCAAAACATGAGGATTTCCATGAAAAATTAGTACACCACAATTACTTTTACAACCATCCCTATTTTAAAAAATAATTAGCATGGTTCAATTTTATTTTCTCCCCATGTATACAGATAAAAAGGAAATTCCAACCACGTGAGATACTCTTATGTAGATTCTTCTTCGTTAGAGCTGGAATGATGGGATGGCTACTTATCAATCTTTCAGTGCTTGCAAGATGTATCCAAGAGGCCAACTTAAGCCGATCAATGATCCTATACCAGCTTTTCTGCGTGGTAATTGTTTATAGACCATATACTTTTGTATGGGTGGCAGTTTTTGACACCACATGTTAGTATAATTCAAACCTGACAAGAAGTTTAGATGGGACTGTAGGAGATCTTGACATTAGTTGTTAATTGTGTTGTATTCGAATTGACACATTTATTGAATGTGTCGGGTCTGCTTTTGTGACGTCAACATGCTTGACACTTTTATTACCTGGACACAAATATGATTTGTGACACGAATGTCTCATAGAACCTATCCAACCCTTTTTTTTAATTATGTTGCTTTTTTCTTACTTGAACATGATCCATCCAATAGAACCAGCCCAACTCGGCAGAACCTATTTACTAAATAGGTTATATGGTTCATGTCATGTTCTGTGTAATAAACAGATTGAGTTGTAGTTAGAGATTTTGATACGATTAGCTACTCATGTCGTGTTTGGGTTGCCCCAATTTCAACATAGTTAAGTTCGAGATTGGATGCATCTGACACTGCACAACCCAACCACCACCCCTACGTTTCATGAACTTGTCTGTGATTGTTTATTTCTCTGTTGCTTTACATCTTTTTTCAGTTATATATCCTGGACTACTTCTTTTATGAGGCGTACATGACATCCACGTAAGTATATTACCTTTCTTTCTGGATTTAAATTTGACTCCTTTCCAGTTTATTGAACTAATGCAATTGTGGCGTTTTTTATCAAAATATTGCGGACATTTTGGTGTGTTGGCCTTGCTTTTTTGGGATATGTTAGGCCCTATAAAACATGGGCCTGATGCTTCTTAATTACAGCATATAAAGCTAAAAAAATAAGGAAACTAAAAGGCAGGGATGATAAAACTAAGCACTGAGAAGACTAGCATGCTCAAAGTTCTTCCTTTCTCATGCAGTCCCATCTACAATGGAGATAACTAGTTATTCTGCAACCTAGTTATCATGCAACAGTTTCTGATACTAGAAAACATTTTGATTTGGCTTCTGGTTTTTGGCTGTTCTGACCCTATAGCTAACCTATTTTGTTAATATCTTCATGTCTATATCCTATCCCCTATCTATTCCAAGTGGTGCTCCTACTGCTTGAACCTTGTCATTATCTTCTCCTTCAATCTTGCTCCTCTCGCAATATAGTGTAGCTTTTATGTTAATTTTGTAATCTCATTTACAATTCTTCTCTCTCTGCCTTCCTCCTCAGATACATACTGCTCCTTTCTCTCTCTCATGATAAGCAATTTATTTATTTACCATTCTAACCATTTGTATGTTGGCCATCTTTTGTAGATGGGACATAATTGCTGAAAAATTGGGATTCATGCTGGTATTTGGTGATATAGTGTGGATTCCTTTCACCTTTAGTATTCAGGCATGTCTGTTCCTTGACATATGAGGAGGGATTTTTTCCTTCGAGAACTTGTATCTGTATACTTGGTCATTAGATGACTGATTATCGTCTCTGTCATAGGGTTGGTGGCTTTTGAGTAACCAGGTAGAGCTAACAACAGCCGCTGTTATTGCAAATTGCTTTGCATTTTTGATAGGGTAAGTAGCTTGCAGCAATCAAGTCTCATTGCTCCCACAACTCTCAAACTTTTTCTTATATTTTTATCACCTGCTAAAATGACATTTTATTTGGAACTGGGAAGGTATATGGTATTTAGAGGAGCTAACAAGCAGAAGCATGTGTTCAAAAAGAACCCCAAAGCACCAATATGGGGTAGGCCTCCCAAAGTTATTGGGGGGAAATTGCTTGCTTCTGGTTATTGGTAAGGTTTTCATCTGACTTGAATTTTTTACCATCTTCATATTTATTTCCATGAAAAGTGATAAAATAGCTTTCTGAAAGCTTGTTAATGACGGTGATGCTTAGCCAACGCAGTAACACAATGGTAAAAGTGTTGGGATGGATAAAATAAATGGTCTGGTTGAGAGGTTCAATTTTTGACATCCTTTATTTTTTTCCTTTTTCTCCTTCTTGTTTATATTATAGAATATGCCCGGTTTATTTTGGCCTTGATAGATTTTTGGAGGATGATATATATGACACCAAGGAAAAAAATATATATAGAGAACTGCATGTAGTTCAATTCTCTTTTGCACGACTTTTTATAGAGGCCTGAATTTTCACCAAGTATCACTTTAATGCACATTAGAATCATCCCATTTATGTTTATCTGTCAATTTTTCG
>CM042196.1:9448303-9483733 GCA_023539305.1 Ilex asprella
CCCCCATACCAAACACACCCTTAAGGCTTTGATTTCAATAGACTTATCAAAATCTGACACGACACGATTAATCGACAAGAATCGACATAAATTAAACAGGTTTGAATGAGATCTTAATGGATTTGGATAGTAAACGGGTTGACTGGCCAAACATGTTTAATAAACGAACCGTATTCGGATGAAACTTGTCAAACCAGTTATCACACGTTTACCTGTTTAAATAAAATTAATATAATAATAAATTAATAATTATTTTTAAAAATGAGCCGAAAAAAGAGAGTAAAGAAATTAATACAAAAAAAAAAGTAAAATAGTAGTTTAAAGACAAAGAAGAGGAAATAGAAATAGTTCATGACAAAAGTAAACCAACCTTTTTTGTTTTTGTCCCACATCAATAAATGAGGGGAGATGAGAAAGACTATCTTGCCTATAAAAAACAGTGGTCTCTTGCCTTTTATTATACTCTTCAAATCTGATTTTTATGTGAAATTTAGCTAGAAATTTTTCTTCTTTGAAGTTAATATATTTGACAGTAAAAAAAATGGTGCATTAAAATTTGTTAATATAATTTTTTTTTAATATTAAACTGGTTAAACGAGTTGTGTTACCTATTTATTAAACGGGTCGTATTCGTGTTGAGATTTTTCACTCATTTGTTAAACGTGTCGTGTACAGATTTACATATTTTTCACCCGTTTAACCCAACACGTAACTGTTTTTACCCGACACATTTGACAGCCCTAGATTTCAGCCATTCTTCACCTTGCCCAAGCTCTACCGAAGGACCAACTTTTTTAGCATTTATACATAATTCTTTTATTTTTAAAAGCCAAACTAATATTTAAACAAAAAATATCACACAGTTTACTTAGTTCTTGTTCCTGGCCAGCTGCTCTAAATAGTATCGACAAAAACTTTTGTTTTTAGGTCTAGCCTTTTTTTTGTTTTTATTATTTTGGAAACGAATATTTCGAAAATAAAATGAGAATAGGAAAAACTCAATTTTCAATTTCAAAATATTTAGAAACATCCTAAAATAGGGAATTTTGTTCTCTTTCCTCCAAAACTCAAATTCAATCGTTTCAATGGAAATGAAATGAAATTTTAATCATTAATGATGATACACAAAAATGAGTTTATGTGAAATCAATCAATGATGAAGTAAGAGGGCTCACACAAGAAAACACAAAGATTAGATGGTTCGGGCTGAGTGACCTACTCCAGTAAGATTGACTACGATGGTCGAAAAATCTTATTACTTAAGAGGCATAGTGTGTTGAGATATTTGTGATGCCCCCCATGTGTAGGTGGACTTACAATTTATAAGGGAGTACAATCTTCATGACGTCCCAGAGCAGACTTTGATGGAGGCGCCATTGCGGGAAACCCTAATTAAGCCGTCATTCTTGTGATAGTAATGGGTAAACTTCGTGATGTTGACGTAACAGACGATGTGGTTGAGGCTTGCGATGTGTACCCCGATTTCCTTCCTAAGATGGAGATCTCACATGCGTCACTAGTATATTGAGTTTTCCAAGACAATAAGCTTAGTCATTGTTGACTTGTATTTCTGATTTGGGCTAGGCTGCACATGTGACCTGAACCTGGTCTGTATTTCTAAACTGGACCTCTGAGTTGGGTCTAGTCTGTTATTCTGGACTGGGTTTGGTCTGGACCGGACCAGTCATTTGCTCCCATGCCCCGAGCCCAATGGGATTTAGGGGAAAGGGCATCAAAAAGAAATTTTGTCATTGTCCTCTTTTGACAAATGAACTTTGATGAGGGAGAGGTAGACATAACAGGATTATAGAGGAGGAGTTATGGGTGGCTCACGAGAAAACTGCACCTTCTAAAGCCGAGCCTCTACAAACTAAGGTTGCTTGCGTGAGACCAGAGACATAGTTAAGCCGAGCTTCAGTTGAAACTCAAGAAAATTGCTAAACTGAAGACTGATGCTGCTTGAGTGAGAGTAGAGGCCGAGTTTTTTGGCGACTCATGAGAGAGCCGCTAAGCTGAAGACTGAGTTTGCTTGCGTGTGAGCAGAGACAGAGTTAGGTAGAGCTTCTCGCGACCCAAGAGAGAGCCGTCAAATTGGAGACTGAGGCTGCTTATATGAGAGCAAAGGTAAAGTTAGGCCGAGCTTTTGGCGACCCAAGAGAGAGCAGCCACATTGGAGGCTCAGGTTGTTTGCATGAGAGTAGAGGCAGAGTTGGGCCGAGCTTTTAGTGACTCACGAGAGAGTTGCTAAGTTGGAGACTGAGACTACTTGCGTGAGAGGAGAGACAAAGTTAGTGTAGAAAATAACAGAAGAAAGAATAATTTCTTCGTATATTCAGTTTATTGAATTGTACAAACTAAAATAGTGATAAAGACCCTATCTCTTCCTAATAATAAGTAACTAAAAAATAGGAAAAATAGTAAATTCTAGAATCAGTTATATACAATTGATATTCCTTTATTTTAGGTACAAAATAAGCTAATAATTTAATACATAATCCCTAAAAATCAGATTACAATGAAATCCTAGAAATTAGGTAGTAAATCACAGAATTCCTACACTCCCTTTCAAGTTGGTGCAAAGATGTCTATCATGCCCAACTTGCTAACTTAGAGCTCAAACGGCTGTCTCAACATGCCCTTGGTAAGAATATCTACAACCTGCTGTGTAGTAGGAACAAATGGAGTACAAATCACCCCTTCTTCAAGTTTTTCTTTTATAAAGTGTCTGTCAATCTCAACGTGTTTTATCTTGTCATGTAAAACTGGATTATAAGCGTTGTTGATTGCTGTCTTGCTATCACAGTATAACTTTATAGGAAGACTAATTGGTCTTTTAAGTTCTTCTAGTACCTTTTTAAGCCACAGTACCTCACACACTCCTTGAGCCATTGACCTATATTCAGCTTCAGCACTACTTCTGGCCACGACACTCTACTTCTTGCTTCTCCAAGTGACTAAATTGCCTCATAGGAATGTACAGTACCCTAATGTAGATCTCTTATCAGTGACTGAACCTGCCCAATTTGCATCTATATATACCTCTATTCCTCTATTCTCATTTTTCTTGAAGAAGAGTCCTTTCCCTGGTGTGCCGTTCAAGTATCAAAGAATTCGATACACAACTTCAAGATGTTCCTCATATGGGGAATGCATAAATTGACTTACCATGCTCATAGCGAAAGCAATAACTGGTCGAGTATCGGACAAGTAAATCCGCCTCCCAACTGGCCTTTGATATCTACCAGTGTCAACTGGAACACCATCCTTTATCTCTCCAAGCTTAGCATTAACTTCTATTGGAGTCTCAGAAGGTTTGCATCCACTCATTCCAGTTTCTTTCAAGAGGTCTAAAATATACTTCCGTTGTGACACTATAATACCCTTCTTTGATCTTGCAACTTCCATTCCAAGAAAATATTGTAATCGACCCAAATCTTTAATTTCAAACTCCTTGGCCAGACTTAGCTTTAATCTGCACATCTCTTTCACATCATCTCCTGTCAAAATTATATCATCTACATAGACAATCAAAACTGAGATCTTGTCTTTAGCAGAACTCTTTGTGAAAAAGGTATGATTAGATTGTCCTTGCCTATAGCCCTGACTCTTAACAAACTTTGTAAATCTCTCGAACCAGGCTCTAGGTGACTGTTTAATACCATATAGAGATTTTTTTAACTTGCATACTTTGGATCCAAACCTCTCAATAAAACCAGGTGGAGGTTCCATACAGACTTCCTCCTCTAGGTCTCCATTCAGAAAAGCATTCTTCACATCCAGCTAATTTAATGGCCAGTCAAGATTAATTGCAACAGACAAGAGTACTCGAACAGTATTTAGTTTTGTCACTGGAGAAAAGGTTTCAGAATAGTCAACTCCATAAGTCTGAGTGAAACCTTTAGCTACTAAACAAGCCTTGTATGTCTCCAAGGATCTATCTGAGTTGTACTTCACAGTAAATACCCATTTACAACCAACAATTGTCTTACCATGTGGCGAATCCACCTTCCCCCAAGTAGCATTCTTCTCTAGAGCTCTCATCTCTTCAAATATAGCTTCTTTCCAGTCAAGAACATTTAGAGCCACCTGTACACTATTTGGCATAACCACACTAGACACTTGTGAGATAAAACTAAGATAATGAGACAACAAATTTTTATAAGATATAAAATTTGACAGATGATGTTTTGTACAAGACCTAACACCTTTCCTAAGAGCAATGGGTAGATCAAGTTGACTTGAAGAATTTGACACACAATTGCCTGGAAGATTGTTTTTGATCTCATGATCTAACCCCTGATTAGATTTCTAGTAGTGCTGCAAGACAGTGCCCCTTCTTCTTTGTGCTTGATAATCCTTTGAATACACAAGATCTTTGTACCGTTTCGCACCCATCTCCGTTGTTTCAGTATTTTGATTTTGGGATGGCATTAAGGAAGGTTGTCCATCAATTTTAGTTTCAACATTTAATTCATTCGTTTTCACAGGCTTTGTGTTTTCTTCTTCATTTTCTTTAAGTGATTGTTTAGGCGAAACATCATTATGAACAAACTCAAAGGTTAAATCAGAATCATTTAAAAACACATCTTCACTACTATTCTCCCCCTAAAGATGAGAATTGTTATAGTATGATTGTCCTTCAAAGATGGTGACATCCATTGACACCAACATTTTTCGAAAAACTAGATCAAAACATTTATAACCTCTTTGATTTATAGGATAGCCAACAAAAATACATTTATGTGCTTTTGGATCAAGTTTCGTACATCTAGGGTCATGATTATGAACAAAAACGGTACTTCCAAATATTTTCAAGGGAATATCTTTTGTTAGCCGAGAGGTGGGAAAACATTCATTGAAAACCTTCATTGGTGTTCTAAATTTTAAAATTCTCTTAGGCATTCTATCGATCAAGTATGTGGTTGTTAAGATTGCTTCTTCCCAAAGATACTTTGGAACTTTAGTTGTAAAACTTAGAGCTCTAGCAACTTCAAGGAGATGTTTGTTTTTTCTTTTAGCCACCCCATTTTATTGAGATGTATTATTACAAGAACTTTGATGGACAATCCCTTTCTCAGCAAAAAACTTTCCTAACACATTGTTAAAACAGTCCTTTCCATTATCACTTCAAAATTTTTTAATATGAGTCTGAAATTGTGTTTGAACCATTTTATAAAATTTTTTGAATACATTTTTAGCATCAGATTTGTTTTTTAGAAGGAAAACCCAACTGACCCTAGTATGATCATCAATAAATGTGATGAACCAATGTTTTCTAGAAAATGTTGCCACCCTAGAAGGACCTTATACAACACTATGAATCATGGTAAATGATTTTGATTTTTTATATGGTCGAGAAGGAAAAATAGCACGAAGATACTTAGCTAATTCACAAGATTCACACCGAAAAACAGAAGGATTTTTATTTATGAATAACTTGGGTAACAAATGCCTTAAATATGGAAAATTAGGATGTCCTAATCGATAATGCCATAACATAATCTCATTGTCACCAAAAACAGAAATAGAATTAAAACACGTCTGCAGATCTTGCCCTCCACAAGTTGATCCATTATTAAAGAGATAAAGGCCACCATCCTATCTAGCACTGCCAATCATCTTCTCCGAGGTTAAATCCTAAAACTCACAACCAGAAGACCAAAAAATAACTCGACAATTATGATCAAGAGTTAGTTTACTGTCAGACAAGAGATTATAAGACAAATGAGGAACATGAAGAACATCTTTAAGAGTTAAAGACAAAAAAATGATGATTGTGCCTTTTCCAGCAAGCGTAGCAGAGGAGCCATCTATGATTTTAACTTTTTGATTCCCTACACAGGGTATATATGAAGGAAACGCTTGCAATGTTCCAGTCATATGATTAGTAGTACCTGAATCTAATATCCAAGAGCCACTAGGATTGTTATAAGCTATGGTTGCAGTGGAAAAATTACCTGACTGTGCTAAAGAACAAGATGAACTAGAATTTCCTACAGATTGGGATTGAAATATTTTATACAAGTGCTCCATCTGCTTTTTGATGAAAGGAAGAGAATCTATGGAAGTTTGTTGCCCTGGATCCGTGTTGCTACCTTGAAATGCACGAGAATCTCTCCCTGCCCGTGCATCACTGCCTGATTTTTTCTTTCAATTCGCAGGTTTTCCATGAAGCTTCCAACATATCTATCGTGTATGCCAAAGCCTCCGAAAATGATCACACCGAGGCCTTTGTTTACCTTCGCGTCTATCTCCTTTTGGTTCTGCACCACGAGCGACAAGAACGGATCTATCAGTGTCTATTTTTGGTTGCTCGATTTTCTTCAACATCACTCGTCTACGAGCTTCTTCCCTTCGCACCTCGAAAAAGACTTCTCTGATAGAAGGCAAGGGTTTTCACACTAGTATTTGCCCTTGAACCTCGTCAAGGTCTCTATTCAAACCTGCTAGAAATACGAACACACGACTTCTCTCCACCTCCTTCTTTGACCTCACACTGTCGTTTGTGCACTCCCAATCTTCATCTTCGAACATATCCAATTCCTGCCAAAGAGTCATCATCTCATTATAGTATGTCGTTACCTCTCGATCACCTTGTTGCATCTGCCACATCTGGGTGTTTAATTCGAACAATTGAGAATGATTCTCCAAATCTAAATAAGTTTCTTGAACCGCCTCCCAAACTTCTTGTGTGGTTGGTAAATACATGAGGGTTTTCCCACACCCAGGTCCATGGAGTTGATCAGCCAAGCAGTAACCATCGAGTTTTTCGATCGCCATTGGTTGTATTTGGGATCGGTGGTTTCACTTCACCATTCAAATATCCGAGTTTTCCCTTGCCGTCGATCACCAAACATACGGATTGAGACCACTCAAGATAGATTTTTCCATTCAATTTATGAATGGTAATTTGAAGAGAACTTTAGGTGAGAGAAACAACTGGAATTGGCTGAGAGACTCCCTCTGACGATGTCGTGCCACTGGTGGCTTCTGAAGAGGCTGTATTAGAGCCAACCATGGCAGCTTTGAAATTCATGATCGAGCCCTAGAGCTCTAATACCATGTAGAAAATAACAGAGGAAAGAAAAAAAAGAATAATCTCTTCATATATTCAGTTTATTGAATTGTACAAACTTAAATAGTGATAAAGACTCTATCTCTTCCTAATAATAAGCAACTAAAAAATAGAAAAAAACAGTAAATTCAGGAATCAATTATATACAACTGATATCCCTTTATTTTAGGTACAAAATAAGCTAATAATTTAATACCTAATCCCTAGAAATCAGATAGTAAATCACAGAATTCCAACAGTTAGGCCTAGATTTTGGTGACCTGCAAGAGAGCCGCTAAACTGGAGACTGAGACTACTTATGTGAGAGGAGAGACAGAGTTAGATTTAACTTTTGGCAACGCGCGAGAGAGCTGTTAAGCTGAAGACTGAAATTACTTGCGTAAGTGTAGAGACAGAGTTAGACCTAGTTTTTGGCACTCACAAGAGAACCGCTAAGCTAGATACCGAGTTTGCTTGTTTGTAAATAGAGGTAGAGTTAAGCTTCTAGCCACCTACGAGAGAATCACTAAGTTGGAGATTGAGGCTGCTTGCGTGAAAGCAGATGCAGAGTTAGGCTGAGCTTTTGGCGACTCGTGAGAAAGAAGTTAAGTTGGAGACTAAGTCTTCTTGTTTGAGCGTAAAGGCAAAATTAGGCCAATCTTTTGGCAATTCGCGAGAAATCCATTAAATTGTAGACTAAGGTTGTTTGCGTGTGAGCAAAGACAGAGTTAAATCGAACTTTTGGCGACTCGCAAGAGAGCCGCTAAGTTGGAGACTAAGGCTGCTTGCGTGAGAGCAAAGACAGAGTTAGACCAAACTTTTGACGACTCAAGAGGATCTCTCCTAAGAGATAAAGAAAATGAGGAAAATGATAATGAGGATAGCCAGAGGGCGTCGATATGATAGAGTTGGCGGAGCATTTGCGTCGGGCGTGGGAGGCAAGAGCGCCTGATGAGCCAGAAAGGGTGACGCCAGACGCCAAAGGCATTGTTGGACGAGCTAGGCACGCGATACAAATGCTGCCCAGGTGGGGTGGTGCGCCCTAGCGGGCAAGGAGGCAGGCAAGGGCGACGAGGTGTTGGGCTCTATAGACGTTGAGCGTCGTGGGGCACTTAGGACACGCAGGGCATAGGGCACTGGGCGACGAGGACGCATAGGGTGCCTAAACATTGGGCTTTGGCTAGGGCTAGCGCCTGGCCACTAGGTGCCTGGTTGGGCGTTGGTGCTGTGCATTAGGCGTCTGCAAGAGGGCGCCCTAGATGAGGTGTCTAGAGTGTTTGTCCTTCTAGGTGCTGATGCACGACTCTTTGTGGGTGCCTGACAAGCATCAAGTAGAGGATTTGTTAGTTTTGGTTCACTAACAACTTCATAGTCTTCAACAACTTTTGTTATGATTTAGGGACGAGATTTGCTGAAGCAACAGGACCTCGTTTTAGCGTTGTTAATCATCTTCTGTTTGTTGATTCATTGATCTAGTCGTAATGATCATAAAAAGAGGGAATATAATAGGGTGAAAACTAAATCGTTCCCACAGACAGAGCCAAACTGATGATGCACAAAAGTGATTTTATGCAAAATCAATCATGGATAAAGTAAGAAGGTTCAACACAAGCAAATACAAAGATTAGGTAGCTTCGTCTATGTGACCTACTCCACTGGGAATGACTACGGTGGCCAAAAAATCTTATTACTCAAAAGACGTAGTGTGTTGAAATGTGTGTGATGCCTCCATATATAAGTGAAGTTTACAATTTATAGGAGAGTACAATTTTCATGACGCCCCAGAACGAGCTATGATACAGGAGTAATCGTGGGGAGCCTTGATTAAGGCGTCACCATTGTTATAGGAGTGGGTGGCTCCATGATGTTGGCATAACAGACGAGGTGATTGAGACTTACAGTGTGAACCCTAATTCCCTTTCTAAGATGGATATCTCACATGTGTAACTAGTAAACTGGGTTTTTCAAGGCAATAAGTTTGGTCCTTGTTGACTTGTATTTTTGATCTGGGCCGAACTATACCTATGACTTAGGACTGATATGTATTTCTAAACTGGGCCACTAAGTTGGACCTGATCTATAATTTTGAACTGGACCTGATCTTGGTCGGGCCCATCACTTAATAGTACATTTATAGTGTAATCAATAAAAGAAATAAAAGAGTTGACCTAATTTCAATACCCAAATTTATTGCTAATTAAATATTAATTAATAAATTAAATTCAAATAACATTACTCTAATACAACAGTACTAACCTATGCAAATTTGTCTGGCGAACTAGTTCTTCGCCTTTTGCTCAGAAACAAGCCCAACAAGTGCCCTTTGCTCCTCATATAGACCAATGCACATCAGCCCAACCAAGTGACCTTCCCAACTTATGAAGAGAATATTGAGCATAACTGTACAGTACCTGACAATACTAAAATAATAACTCACTGAATAGAAAAAGTGAACTTCACTCATTTAAATAATTACTCTCCACATAAAATAGTAACCATCTTATATAAAAAAAGTAGAGTTATTTTGTCTATTTATTTATTTATTGTTAGACAATTATATCCGTAATAATACTAACGTGATATAACTACTACACTCGATATTTACTCCTACTTATGAGTTTTAAGACCCAACATTATACATTTGGGGAAAAATATTCTTTAATGATTGTCAATATATTCATTAAGACTTAACTACAGCATCGACAATAAAAATTTAAGACTATATCTCTAAAATTTATTATTTTAATAGCATTTTTATAATTTGTGGATCATTTTACAATCAAAAAAATTATCACTTTTGTAAATATTTTTATCAATGTTATGAGTATTTTTATCACTATTGTGTTAACTATTTTTATCATTTTTTTGTATAAAAAAATGTATTATTTTTGTGAGTGATTTATTACTATTGTGATAATTATTTTTATTATTTTTTTGCTATTATAATAATATTAAAAATACTTATAAATATAATAAAAATATTTATAAATGTGATATATAGAAATATAGTGTGCATTTTTTTTCCCGATAACATAGAACAACCCCTATCCATTAAGGTTTCAATAATGATATCATCCGTCACATCCCACACTTTTCTCTTGAATTTCAGTGTTCAGTGTTGTCCGATGGATTTACTTTTAGAACAAAAAGAAAGTCTTTTTAAATTCCATTAAGTATTCGCCAGGGGCCGCTCAACAGCATTGAAAAAAGGTTCGGGCTTTTAAGTTGCAAATTTTTAAAAGTCCTCATAATTTTAAATATATTATTAATTTTAAAAAAAATTAAAATTTTTTAAATTTTAAACCAAAAATAAAAGTCTCAAAAAATTAAAAATAATTAAATTTTTTATTGTAATAATTTGGATTCATAATCCAATTCACAACATTAAGAACCTAAAATAAATAAAATAAAAAGTATTCAAAAATCAACTCATATTTACCCCTATCCCACTCTCTTTAAAAATAAGTAAAAAATATATAAAAAAATTTAAAATTAAACACTCTCCCGTAAAAAATAAAACAAAAATTAAAACATTTTTTCAACAACACTAATACATCATTCTTTTGTCTTTCTCCTATAATAAATTAAAAATAAATTAATTTTAAAAAAAATAATTTTAAAAATTTTAAAAAAAATCTCATATAATATTTTCGCTTTAAGCCTCAAATTTCCTTAACCCACACTAATATTCGCTAGAATTAGCACATTGCATTATCATGTGGTTCTTAGGCTCGTAATTTCTAGAGTTCTTTTGTCAGTACCCACCAAGAGGACAAAGAATCCTCACTACAACTTTTAGGACATGGGTATGTGGGTTTACATGGGATTACAATGATGAATTTTGTAAGAATAGTTAAATATATTTTTTAAACTCGTGTTTGAAATGTGTTTGAGACTCTGAATTTAAAAGTGTTGGAATCGTATAACATTGCAGAAGCGTAATATAAAAAACATATCTTATTTGCTTTAATCCAAAAATCGTTTGACACTGTTCCACGTACTTTAGAATCCAAATCAACGTTTTTAAATTGCTCGAACAGTATGGTGTTGTTACATTAAACGAATCAACACCAAGTTTTTCACAGCATAAAAATTTTACAAATGTTATGCCGAGAGATAAAGAAGAGAGTAAGAGAGTTTTAACGTTAGATCAATTATCGAAGATATATCATTTATTGGGTGGTCTTGGGCTTATATAGATAACTATTAGGTGTCATTAAGAAACACATCCTATAGAGATATGTCTGTTAATATTTAACATACATGTATTTTGGGTAATAAAAGATATCTCTTGGTAAAGGATACCTTCAAAAGACATGCTCTTTTGGGCATTCTTTAATTTTGGGTCAACCCACCATGGGCGCCCGGTTCGGGTCCATGACTCAACTAATATTTAACATCTCCTACTCGCACGTGGTGGGTACGACATTGTCATCTCTCTCAATCCATTATATACATTAACATCAATTCATACAAGTTAATGGGTCATGTGACTGTTGATCACACCTACAATTTGAAATCTCTACACTAGAAACTCTACGGAGCCAACAAAGAGACATCAACCCTAAAAAAATGAAAATGGTGTCTCAAGTACTCTAAACCTATTCGAATACACTAGTTCAAGCATCTCTAATCTCTCACAATATAAGAGCATGCATAACCCCTCGAAACTTTTGCTTATACATTCACACTTTGTCACTATCTAAACTAGTGCCCAAAGTTGTTAACAGTGAATATATCGGGGGATGTTCCAAATAGTCTTCATTTCACCCTCATGTCACTTAGTTCAAAATTAATTGCTTTCCCAGCAATGTCCCGAAAGGCCAAATCACTCATGGTCGTAAGTAACATGCCAAAATAGCTAAGCATTAATTCTTTCATTTTATGACATAGTCAAAAATCAGAGAGTACATAAAATGTTTAGTTAAACAAAATAACCTAGTCATGTAAAAATGACTCGGATGGCTCACACAGTGAGAAAGCAGGGATTCATTCCTTCACCTCCTTAATTGTCGTCAAGCACATGCAGTATGAAATACTACTACAGTGGAGTGTCTCAATCCTAATGAGAGTGTATGTCATACTCAAACACCTTACAGATCTTAGTCTAAAAACTCTACAAGCGTCTAACCCAAGTTCTCTATTTGCTCGCCCTCCAAAGGTGTCAAATTAAAATCTCACTTCTGGCTAATCAACAAACACAAACATAATGGATATGGAGTTGTGTCTATTATCAATCATCAAATGTCATATCTCATTATGTGTACAAAACAGAGCGATATTATATGTTAAAGTATCTCATCTTTGCTCGCCATATCAAGTGTCAAAAGCGATTGCTTCTGTGAATGAGTCAATCACGCCCACTGACATACTTAATGTGTGATTTCTCAAATATTAACGTAATCAAAAAATATAACATTTAATTGCAATTAAAACCATGTATTAATATCCCAAAAAATGTCAATACAAATGAGTATGTGATCCATACAATTTCTAGCACATAATCAATACCTACAAAGTCCTAGAGTTCTAACATGAGTCATATACACATCTCTAGCTATAGGCTAAGTTAAGAGGTCTGCAACCATCTAAATTGTAGGTATGTGTTTCAATATTACTTCTTTTTGTGCAATCATGTCTATGATGCAATGATATCTTAAATCTATGTGTTTGGTTCTTCCATGATACTTAAGATCCTTAGCATAAGTTAATGCAGTCATGCTATCACAATGAATAGTCACTGGACCCAAAGTATTTGTGACAACTTCTAGATGTTGAAAGAACCTTCTTAATCAAACAGTTTTTTTGTACAACAGCAGAACAAGTCACGTATTCTGTTTCCATGGTGGATAAAAATATACATAATTATTTTTTATTACTCCATGTAATGGCCCCACCATTAAGTAAGAAAGCATATCCTAATGTGGATTTGCGTTCATCTATATTATCACCCCAATCAACATCACTATAATCAACCATCCGTAAATCTGAAGATTGATAGCATATCATATAATCTGAAGTCCCCTTAAGGTATCGTAATATCCTTTTGACTGTCTTCCAATGAGTTATTCCAAAATTTGATTCAAAATAACTAACTAGACCTACCGCATAGCAAATATCGGAACATGTACACATCATAGCGTTCATTAAGCTATCTACAACACTAGCATAAGGAACACGAGTCATCCTTTCCTTTTCCTCAGGAGTCTTAGGACACATCTTTAGGCTTAGGCTCTCGTCTTTCGTCACATGAATGTCTATGGGTTTGCAATTTTGCATCTGAAATCGTTCAAAAACCTTCTTAATGCAAGTCTCTTGAGAAAAACCAAAAAGTTTCTTAGAATGATTCATTAGAATATTAACTCCGAGCACATAACTTGATGTTGTTACTTAACTCCAAGCGCATAACTTAACTCCAAGCATGATTCCTTTTTTAGACGCGTAAATTTTTTGTTGTATCGTATCTTTATTAATATGATTTGTTATGAATCTATGAACCTCACGTAATAAATTACTATACAATTCAAATATCAAAAGATAAACAAAATAATTTTTATTTTTTGCGGTTAAAATCTCTTTAAATTTTATTTTAAAATTAATCAAACAACTAATATTAACACCTTAAATTTAATACTAAAAATAAATTCATAAGGATGTGTTTTGGTTAACTTTTTAAAAGTGCTTCTATAACTCAACCTCTCACGAGTACTTTACAAAAATAAGTAGTGTTTCGAACCTCCCCACCACCACCACTACCCCACCACCCCTTATCGTCCCACCACCACCCCACCATTATCACCATTACTACCATCACCGCCGCTGCCACCCCACAACCAACTCTGCTACAACAATCACCATCGTCGCAATTATCACCACCATTGTCGTCACCACACCACCCCCACCACACCCACCGCCTCCACCATCACCACTATCCTTTTCCCATTATCGTCATCGCCACCTCTACCACAACCACCACTACTACAGCCACCCTACCACCCTCATCGCCCCACCACCCTTATCACCACCACCACCACCATCGTCACCCACCATCGATTATTACCACTGCTACCACCAACTAGCATAACCATCTCATTCTTATATTTATTACCACTATCATCATTTCATTACCACCGTCGACCCCCACCACCACCCGTCATCGTCCATCATCATCGTTAGCCAGTATCGCTCACTGTAACACCCACCCTCCACATGGCATAATATTGTCCGTTTTGGGCCCACTAGCTCCGGTTTTTTTCCTCCAAGTACCCTTGGGAAAAGGTCTTATGACATGTAAGGCGAAAGGCTTACTAATAAACCCAGTAATTTTTTCCTCCCTAACCGATGTGAGATACCAGGGTCTCACAATCCATCCCCCTTAGGGTTGCAAGTCCCCGTGCAGTAGTTTGTCAACTACCTGCCCGCCCACTACACGCGAGCACGACAGGACCTCATACTCGATCCAAACAAAAATCGACTCTGGTATCAATTTGTATCACCCCACCCTCCACATGGCATAATATTGTCCAAATTGGACCCACTAGCCCTCACGGTTTTGTTCCTGTCAGTATCCTTAGGAAAAAGTCTTATGTCATATAAGGAGATGGGGTTATTTATAAACCCAACAACTTTTCTCTTCCTAACCGATGTGGGATACCAGGATCTCACACTCACCCCCCACTACACCTACCACCACCACCACCACCACCACCACCTGTCATCGCCCACCACCTCCCCCACATTTATCAGCACCATTATTTGTCACCACTTATCACACAATCGCTCAAAAAGCACCTTTCGTCGTCCACTGCCACCACCGTCGTCACCCATAACCACCCACCACCATCACCAGTGACTACCACTTCCACCATAGTCACCCAAAACCCACTACCACCATCACCGTTGCCACCCACAATTATCATCATCATCATGATCGTCACCACCCACCACAACTATCACCGTTTCCCCCTCCACCACTGCCGCCTACCACCACTAATACAACTCATCTCCACTACAACCGATGCTTAAATTTCTTTTTCTCTCTATCTTTGTTAATAATTTAATTTTGAATGTGAATACAAATATATTTATTATTAACCATTTTTTATTACTCCCTGTCTTCAGGCACGAGACAAAAACTAGTATATTTATATCACCTACCAAACATAAAATTAAATAGAATTTATGATTTAATCCCATTTAAAAATCCATTGAGTTGAATTTGAAAAAGTTTCTTAAAACCAATCCAATTCCCCAGGTAGATCACCCAACACATGCCCTTAATCCTTCCTTTTAATCCGCCCCATAGGTCATATGCTTTGTGCATGAATATAATTCTAACATATGAATGATAACATTTATAATTCTACTACTTTTCCTCCTATTTTTAAGAACATAAATTCGATTTGAAATTATTTTTCACAATGGATGATTATTTTACTATAAAAAAAATGCTAAAAATCAACAAATGGAGTAGCTTTGCCAACACAGAAAAAAAACTAAGGCCATAACCATACATAGCTCTTTTCTTCTAATTTCTCTCAATTATAAATGTTATTATGGACTCAAGTGCAATTCCCTATATATGAGCTCGTCTCTCATCTCGTATGTCATGTATGACCAACATTAAAAAAATTTAAAAAATGGTGTAGTGGAATAAATCTCAATTCTAATCATTATAAAGATGTTACAGCCGCTTAATTTTTTCCACCAATAAGGTAATGGATTCAAAAACCTTAAACATAAAATATAGCTAATTTTAAAAAGGTGTAATAAGTGGGCCCAGTCTGATCCATTAACAAGAGATTCCCAATCCACCTGTAGTAAGAGATCAACAACTTCCAAAATTACTATGGGTTCGTCCTAATTTTATCGAATGTTCGAACAATTAATTATCATAACTGTCAATAACCACCACTCTCGATATTCGAACGACTAACGGTAACAGACTACTTTCCATCAACATTTTTCAATTTAAAGAAAATTACATAGGATTTATTCATCCTCTAGACCCTATAGATATCTTAGCCTATGTTTAACCCAACGCTGAAAATATTAGATATTTTATGTCGGAAAAAATTATAGTGACCAAAAAAACTAATTATTTAACGTAAAATAATAAACTATGATCATAATTGACTTGAATGAATGATAACAAAAAATAATTAACTGAATCCATTTTCGATATACGAGTGCATGGAAACCAGAATTTTCATACAAATTCCTACTTGGCATTAATTTGTAGAGATTAAATATTGATGGTTTATTAATTATTCTGGAGGAACACTGTGAAGTAAAAGTCTCACCTACCCATCAAACAACAACCAACTCCGGTGGAGGCAATGTTAAAGTCACAACCGTCCAAGTTGAGGTCACCTAGAAACTCAGGTGACAGGCTAGAAGACAACCTTATCAACGTCAGAGTCTCTGAACGAATCTTCTTATCCATAAATCCAAACGCAATCAGCTTAATAAATTAATTAAACTTTAAATGGAAGAGAAAGCTACCGAAGAAAAAAAAGTCAATACCGTATTGTCATTACACATTTTATAATTTATTTATAATTTTGAAAACTTATTTTTTTATTTTTGTGATAACTTGAAATCGATCCTAAAAATATTAAAATCAATTGCAATATTTTTAAAATCGATTACAAGTTATCATAAATTATTAATATAAAAAAATTATATATTTTTTTATATTAAACAAATCTCAAAACTCATGAAAATTCACCAAAATTATAAAATTTAGAAACACAGTACCGAACTCTAGTTTTGTCCTTTGAATGAATCAACTCAACAAAACATGGCAAAAGCGAGTAACTAACTACTCTTTTTGGGTTTGCACGTGTTAACAAGATAGGAAGTGGTATGCAAAGGCCGTGGTGTGTGGGGTGAGGTGATTATTAGCCAAACCCTAAGCACACTAGCAGTCACCGAAATGAGTTGAGATTCGCTTTCATAGTCCCGAGAGTCACGTTTGGGGCACAGTCAAGTTAACGGAGAATGGGGCCTAAAATGCGTGCTGAACGGTTACCCATTTTTCCTGTATTTTTTTTTTTTTTTTTTTTTGGTCAAGCCCATTTTTCCTGTATGAGAAGTGCTTTTGTGCATCTTTGGTTTAATTTTAGAATAATTTTAAGAAGACTTATTATAATTATAATTATAAATTTTTTTCTTGAACAAAAAACTTTTATATGATGTTAATTAAGCTGATAAGCAATTGCAATCTGATAGCCAAATGGTAGTTAACTCTCCTGCTGGACTTTTTAATTGAATTCTACTGCCTGATATCATTAAGATAATAAAATAAAAGAATTTTTAAATCTTGATAATATTAGTCTTAATTTTATGTTTCAACAAGCCAGATGGATATATGACTGTAATCATGCTTATATGCTTTAATTGTGATCATGTGGGTCCATTTCTCTTACCATGGGTTCTAAATAAAATTGAACTTTAGCGGTTGGTAGATCGGCGGCGCACAATCTCGTACCACTCAAACCAATAAAATAAATATAAACTCCGTACAAATCAACCAAAATTAGATTCTATCAATAACTTTTTTTCGATGCCACATGTCACAAGCCGAAATCATATATCCATGAGACCAAAGTCACATGCACCAATAGGACCATGACAAGTAATCATGTTTACAATTGAATATATACTGGTGATCCTGCAAAGTCACCACCCCGCGGGGCCACAACAATAATAATTAATAATTTAAATTGTATATTCAAATATCATATCAATAAAAGTGGATATTGAAATACCTAATTAATTTTTTAATTGACAAAATAGCCTACAAAACACATTAAATCCTTTTTAATATTTTTTCTCTCAAATTTTATTTTTAGTGAATTATTTATCATAGTTAAGTGAAATTCAGTATATATATAAATAATTTATGATTCATTAGTGGTGGATAATACATCCAAAAAAAGGAAAGAAACAAAATATTATAAGTAATCTGGAAATAAAAGTTTATATGTAATAATAACCCCACCACCGTCTGATTACATTCATAAATTCTATGGCACCGAACGCAAGGAAACCAAACACCAACAACCTCCAATTAGAAAGAAAAAAAAAAGTGTGCATTATTGTACGAAGAACAGGGGACCACTAACGACGTTACTGACGGCACCGTAAGACTCGGCTGCCAATGAATAATACAAACAAAAACAAACGTAACCTCCCACACAAGCATCCCTCGACAACGTCGCCAGCCCGCGAAAACCTTAACGGCGTCAATACCTCCGCCAAAGCCCAAACTTGACCATTTACACTCTTCTTAGGAGCCAAGTGTTATCCAACTATGATATTGGGTTGTTGTACTGTCACGTGTTTGAGTCTTGTTTAGACGCTTCACAGGGCGGCTATATAGTTTGATTTCAAAAGGACAATAATGCCCCTGTACTGACACTGAGCCACTAAGCCACTAAGTACATACGAGTATCTACCATGTTAATTTATGAAATAATTAAATGAAGAAATAATTTACCTATTGGATTAAAGAAAATGCTACATAACTCAAATAAAACCCAAAAATTCAAAATCAAATTCAAATGCATATCATTCTTTAAATGAGTGTGAAATGAATGAATTCTACTAAAAAAATTGATAAGAACTCACTCGTCTAAAAGATACAATTTTTAAATTACAATTTTTAAAGGTGAACATCTAATAAGAAAATAACAAAAAAAATTAAAAAAGAATTCACTTTTTACCATGAAAGTAGTTATTTATTATATGATAGAATAGTTGTGAGTTTTAGTAGGACCTATTTATTAATTTATTTACCTATAAATAGACGATTATATCATATCAATAATACGATTATACTATATCAGCACTGCTGACGTGATATAGCGGTTACACTCAATATTTTTTTTGTGGTTTACCGGGAAAAGAAGTTATTAGTTTAAAGGTCTCATTCACTCTATGAATAAAAGCCTGGTCTTTCTGTTTGGCTTCTTTCCTACTTTCTCTCTCCTCTATGGAACAACTCCTGCACCCCCATTCTGCCGTCCACCGAATCAGATCTCCGGCAATAACCAATTTTCCGGTAACTCTATTTCACTAGGCTTATCTTGTGTTTCTTTCAAAAAAATTTTTTAATACTTTTTACTTATTCATGCAACCAGAAGAGAATAAAGTGGCATTAGCTTTGTAAAAGATTACAGAGAGATTCTCTGAAGATTTTGTTTTCTGTTGCAATCTTTATATCAGTCAGACCTAATTTTCATATTCCTTGAAATTAATTAAAAGTTTTAGCTTTTTTTTTTCACTTACTATATCCTTGTGTTTCAACCAGTTCTTGACTTTCTCTGTGAAATCAAGGTGTGAGTGATTACTATAACTCACGCTGATCTAATGCTTTCTCAGCTCAAATTTTGTTCTCTGTTCATGCAATTCTATTTTAGCTACACACTCTCATGTTTGTTTGTTTTTTTCCTCTCTTCCTATCTTATCTGTAAAGATGGATAATTCAATAAAATGGTGAAGAAAGATAGCTGAAAAATCCGCAACAATTGCCTAAATTTTCCATGTTCTCAGAAATTTGAGAATTACTGAGCAACTTGAAGACAGTTATTGTCTAGAAAGATTGGGATATTTACCAGATTTCTTGCGGCAGAATGGACATTCGAGGGGAGAGTTCAATTCTGCAAGACAGAGATTTCCAGATTAAGGGTTCTTGGATTCCAACCACACCAGTGAAGCCCAGCCAAGCAGAATCGCCACCGATCTGTGCAGACAGGAAAGAAAATCAGCCAATGCAAGCAAATTGGTCAGGTGTTGAGAAATTTTCAGAGCTAGGCCAACCAAGTTGGGTAGAATCAGATGGATTTTCAACTGGGTTTTCGCCAGAACCTCGAACTGGTGGAGTTGCTGTTGCTGCATGTTGTGGTTCCACAAATTTTGGCGAATTAAACAGGGGTTTCGACAATTGGGAGGCAGCTTCAGCCGCAGAATCCCAACTTTATGGGGATAATGACAGCGTATGCAACCAGTTTTCCATGGACGCCATGGACAGATTTAATGATATGCGTTTTGGAGATCTTTTGGCACTCGCAGAGGCTGCCTCTGCCACAGCAACTTCTGGAAATTTAAATGCAAGTGCCAATGTGAATGCAACAAACAATTCACTGATCTCTGTTGTCAATTCTCAGATTAATAATAACCGGAACGAAGATATTTTGTGTGGATCAAACTTTCAGATTTACAGTGACTGCGCAGCAGATATACCTCACCGTGAGTATCACTAAACCGGCGTTTCTTTGCGTATTCTTCCATGAAATTGTGCATTCATTTGAGAACCTAATGATTTAGAATGTATCCATGTGGCCCTTCAGAATGTAGAACCTAATATTTTGCACCTGCAATATTACATTGAAGGATCGAGTTACTAAAGCAAACAATGACATATAAAAACCAGAGAAAACACAACAAAAACAGTAACACAACATTTCAAAAAGAGACAAATGTGCATTCTCCAGACCAATACTCCGTCATTCGGTGTGTCCCCACCTACCCAATGTAAGACATTACATTGTTTCGCACACAACAAAATATCTCTAAAATCCTGTTCTTCCCTCATTGAGAAATAGAACCATTTCACGAATGAGGACAAGTATCATGTACCTAGAAGCATTCATAATACTTGAGTAACACTGTTTCAAACTTTGTTGCTGATCGTATTTTTCTCGTGCTGAAGTGATACTAAAGAAATGTACATTACAGATAGGTGCTCCGTTCCTTACCAACCATCCTTTGATCTCAATTCGCCACCTAGAACTACAACAGATGCAATTTTGAGCAGAAGCATCTCCTCCCAGTTTGCACCCATAACACCAGATCATGCAAAGAGATCAGACAACAGACTGGCATCTGATATACCAAATTCAACTGCAGATGAAAGAACAAGTCAAGCAAGAGATAAGCAGGTGAATGAAATTGCCAGCAACGTGGTTGAAGTGAACGAGCTCCACCAGGAGACCGAAAAATCACAGCTGCTCGAAGATCAGTCGTGTGCTGCTATTTCCACACAGTTGCAGGAGAATCACAATCCTGACAAGGGAGGGAACCAGGATACTGACTCCAACAAGACACCACAACAGAAACCAAGAAGGAAAAAGCATAGGCCCAAAGTGGTTATAGAAGGCCAGTCTAAAAGCACTCGCAAACCCATGACTCCAAAGCCTGCTGACCACAATGAAATCCCAAGAGGTAAAAGGAAGTACACTAGAAGAAAAAAGGTTGATCAATCCAGTGACACTCCCCTGGCAGAGGAAAACAGCAAAACCAATGATTCAAATACAGTTAAGAGTACCAGAAAATCCTGCTGGCGATCCTTGAATTTTGATTCCGAACCTGAAGTGAGAGATGAAAGCTCCTCATGCAGGCCATCGTCAAATTTTGACACCAAGTTGCACACAAAAAACTTCTGGACCTGGGTGGATCAATCAAGATCTAATGTACTGCTTGCCCAGGGAATGGAGATAAGAGGAGAAAAAACTCAAGCAGGCATTGCTTATGACCTTACATGTTCCATGAATCTACAAGAAGGTAACCTATCAATGCCTGAAAGACAAGCCCCAGGCCCTCCAACTCCTGCCAAGGTTGATCTACCACAAAATAAATTGATGGTAGACACTCACAATGGATGTATAAGAGGAAAATGTCGAATAGTTTTCTCAGATGAAACACATGATAAAGAGGCAAGCTCTGCAGAAATGATGAAAGATTCTTACTCTCAATCGGCATTGAGAAGCCCAAAGAATTCCAACTGCAGCAGCTGTATGTGTTTGACGAATGGAAAACAAACAAGGGGATTAAAAAGAGACCATTCATGTACAGCCGATGAAGTGGAACTCAATAGCACAAATGAAAAGGGGTCTCATTATAATTCTATGCAGGCATACCTAGCAATGCTTCCAGTAAGCGAATATGACAATGATAATAATGCCGGCATGTTTTTTCCAACAATTTACAAGAAAAAGAGAACTGAGAAAGCACAGAATTCAGCAACATCCAGCACTTCATCTACTGTGACTGCTACAGAAAATCGTGTGGGACAAACCACGACATACTCCCCAAATGGCACGTGCACAAATCCTTCCACATCAGAAATTGGTTGCAGAATTTCTGATCCAAAAGTCAATGCCAACAGTGCCCTGACTGCAGCCATAGCTATTGCTCAGGATAAACAGCACCATTTCAAATGTATGCTAGCTTTGGGCCACACAGAGAGGTTAACAAAGAAGAGATCCAAAGGCCCTACTCGGGGACGTGACGTGGCTTCACTAACTAGAATTTCTAAGCAGTTGCCAACTTCTACCTCCAGAGGAGCAACATCATCTGGAGTTATGCAAGGTTCTGAAATTTTACATCAACCCCACACATGCATGGAAGCCCTAGTTGCAGACAACCATGCAACAAAGGCAACAAAGAAGAGGACAAAGAGAAGTTTTCTTGTCAGTTCAGATAATCGCCACCGACTACTCACTGAGTCAATGGGTACTACTTTCCGAGAAACATATGATTGTTAATTTTCAAAAAAACAGCCATTCCACAACTAATTCCTTTTCAAATTTATTTGTAACATTTGATGCAGGGCCCCCTCCAGATGGCATATGGAACAGCCTGTATTCTGTTGATGCAATTGTTGAGCGGTTTAGGCGTCTCGACATTAATGTAGAGCACAACCAAGTAGCTGGTCAAGAGCAGAATGCACTTATTCCTTATGATATGAGGTATCGAGGGCAAAATGCACTAGTACTGTATCTAAGAGATGGAACAGTTGTGCCTTTTGAGGGTTCATTGGTTCCAGTGAAGAAACGACGGCCAAGGGCTAAAGTTGACCTCGATGATGAGACAAATAGAGTATGGAAGCTTTTGTTGGAAGATATAAACAGTGAAGGCATTGATGGAACAGATGTGGAGAAGGCAAAATGGTGGGAAGAAGAACGAAGAGTGTTCCATGGAAGGGCAGACTCATTTATCGCACGAATGCATCTTGTCCAAGGTAATAAACAAAGTTTCCACATTCTCAAATTTTAGATATGTTCGTCGTTAAAATTCCAGTAAATAAAAGATACTTTTCATCAGGAAGCAAAGAAGATTAGTAGCTGAATTCATATCGAATAGAGGTGATCAGTATTCTGGATAATTTACACTGTTCAATCACCCAGATGATGCTACTCAACATTCTTGCCTTGTTTAAGATATTCTTAGATTGGATAAAGGCAAAAAAAAAAAAATGAAAAGAACAAGAACTACCACGACACACATGCAACAGTTTATTTCATAGTCAATCCTGCAACTACTTGGCTACAGCCTGATTCACACTCATTGCAGCAAACTACTTAGGATTTACGTGGAAGAGAAAGTAGATCGGAACTAACCTTAAAAAAACAAAGAAACAAGTAAAGGCTTCTTTCTAACATTTTCCCCTTTTCTCCAGGACCAAATGCTGCATGAAACTTTTAGAGGTAGAAAGATGACAACAAAGAACTAAAGCACTTACAATGATTATTCTCAGCCACCCAATAAATCAAATCAGGAATCTGAGCACCTATATTATTGCCAACCATCTTACCTCAGATCTAGGGGGTGAAAATGACAAAAAACCTGTAAAAGATTTACCAGGAAATCTTATTGCAAAATAATAGCCCCACGTTGCATAGACGTGAAACTGAGTATGTGACAAAAAGAAGTGAGGTGGTTACACTCATACACATTGTTCACTAATTTGAGACAAATCAATATCTTTGTCTTATTCCTTTCTACATATCCTTTCTTACAAAATTTCAACAGTATCTTGAACAGTGTTCCCAGAAGGTTATATTCTTGCATATCTTCTTCGTCTAAAATATAAAAACATTTTGAAGATCAATTCAGCATCTTAAAATATAAAAACAATTTCATGTTTAATTATCATTTCTGCTGAAAATTATATATATTGACGGGATAACATTTTTTCCACAGGAGATAGACGCTTCTCTCAGTGGAAGGGATCAGTTGTCGACTCGTGCATCGGAGTTTTCCTCACTCAAAATGTATCAGACCATCTTTCTAGGTTAGCATTTTTAATTTTAAAATTTTCGAATTCCCCTTACAAAATAAACAGGAAATCCTCTAAAATCTCTTCATTCGCTTCTGCAGTTCGGCCTTCATGTCTCTCGCTGCACGTTTTCCCCTGAAGTCAAAGAGCAACCAAAGACCACCAAAAGAACAGAGAACCGGAATATTCACGGAAGAACCAGAAGTATGTGTAATGGATCCTGAAGACAACATCGGATGGCATGAACACAAGTCCCATCGGCCAGACTCTGAGCTGGGTTCTATGATGCTCCACGATGTGGAGAGTTATGAAGAAAAAGAAGTCGTCAGCAGCAATGAAGCATCAGAAAGCAGCACGAGTGGCATTAGGTCAACATATACTTCAGAGAGCAAATGTTTAGATTCTTCTAAAGACAGTCCAGATATGTACCAGAAATCAGCAGCAAATAGATTAGCTACTCAAATCCCTAAAACTGTGGCAAGTAGTAGTGGAGATCAAAGAGAAATGGGCAGGGTATTTTCCTCACACAATTATGTAGCTTCTTCTCAAGAATCTCCGGACTCTTCAATTGCTCAAGCTGCTGAAAGAATAGGATCGGGCTCACAGTGCAACTCAGAAGCAGAACTAACAGCTGGGTCTAAATCCAGCAGTTTTGGTAGCTCTACTTCTTTTGTGAAACTATTACAGATGGCAGGAACCACCATGTTACATGGAGTTTACAATCAGGGGATGAGAAACACATTGTCTACGTATGGAAAAATCCAATCAGAAGGTATGGCATGTGTCTCGCAAGAACATACCAACGAGCGATCAGATGGTGCTAAAACCTCCACAAGACTCATTATGCCTGAGAGTAATTGTAGTTTGCATCAGATCCCCGATTCAGGAGCACGGGGAGTTGAATGCTTTGACATGCTGGGGGAAGAAAGCAGATTTTCTGATATATCCAAGAAAAAGGTAGAAACTTGTACCCGGGAACAAAGTGGATTCTCAGAAGAATCTGCAAGTCAAGCTACAGTTCAAAGGGTCATTACTGTAAGTTCTCAAGAAGCACCTAAACCTTTCGGTGACATTGACCACCCAAGCAACAACCTTGAAGTTGAGGTCAATAAAATTTTCCAGTCTCAAAAAACAGCCGAACGTCCAAACAACAATGTCGAATCACAGACTCAAGAGAAAAACTGTAAAATGCAGCAAGTTCTTAATGTCCCAAACTTCCTAGAAGAAATCTTGGATGTAACTGACAGTACCAGCATCATCGATAGTTCAACCAAGACTGAGCACAAAGCAGCTGAGTCAAAGGGTTATGCCCTTGGTAGGAAAGTGGATGGCCTGAATAATGATTCTTCTAAAGCAAAAAGGGAAAGAGCTGCAAAACAGAAACAGAAAGAAGTTGGTTGGGATAGCTTAAGAAAAAAGGCAGAGGCCAATGGCAAAAAAAGAGAAAAAACAGCCAACACAATGGATTCATTGGACTGGGAAGCAGTACGGCGTGCAGACGTTAGCGAGATAGCTCAGACCATCAAAGAAAGGGGAATGAACAATATGCTTGCTGAGAGAATCAAGGTACATGGCATACACGTTATAATACTTACTAAAACCAAAACGTCCTTGCGAAGCGAATGATAAATTGAGAAACTCATGCAGGATTTCCTTGACCGGCTCGTCAGAGAACATGGAAGCATTGATCTAGAGTGGCTAAGGGATGTTCCACCAGACAAAGCAAAGTAGGCCCACAAAAATCTTCAAATGATTTCTATATGTTAAGTGAACATATAAAATGTCCAAAAACATATTAATAAACTCAATCTGATATACGATGTTACAGAAATAATACAGAGTATCCTTCGGATTTTCGTATTGGAAGAAATAGAAATAATTACTATCATTCTATGGTTTCAGAGAGTATCTATTGAGCGTAAGGGGCTTGGGTTTGAAGAGCGTAGAGTGTGTGCGGCTTTTGACGCTTCACCATCTTGCCTTCCCAGTAAGTTTTAAACCTTGTTTATATGTTGTTAGAAAAATTACTTCTAGACCCAAACATTTTATATTTGTTTATCTTCGCTAAGGTTGACACAAACGTTGGTCGCATAGCTGTAAGACTAGGATGGGTACCGCTTCAGCCGCTGCCTGAGTCTCTCCAATTGCATCTTTTAGAATTGTAAGGAATAATTCTTGGTGGATTTACTCGTGCAATTTTGATACATCCAAGATAGACACATTAATTTTGGAATTTTTCCACAGATACCCAGTGTTGGAGTCGATTCAAAAATATCTCTGGCCACGACTATGCAAGCTCGATCAAAGAACATTGTAAGCCAAACTTTTCCCATACATTAACCCACAACTGATAAATGCATACATGACATATAAGTTAGAAGTAGGACAAATGACCATTTACTTGCACGAAGCAATGAAACTTACTGATTTATGATGTTATCTATTCACAGATACGAGCTGCATTACCAGATGATTACCTTTGGAAAGGTACATCATAAGTATAAAAAATATGAGGTGATTTCTTTTATACAGATATTTACTCAAACAAAAGCTAATAGCAATCCACTGTGATTTTGCAGGTTTTTTGCACAAAGAGCAAACCAAATTGCAATGCATGTCCAATGAGAGGAGAATGCAGGCACTTCGCAAGTGCATTTACAAGGTTTTCACCTAATTTTCCCAGTTTACTAGAGTTGATGGCAAAGGACAAACACACAACCACCACCCCCAACAACAACAACAACAATACCAGCACAAACGAACACAACCAACGAATCACGGGCAACAACAAATTAAACTACAACATTCGAAAACAAGGTAAACCAAACAAAACATTATTTGAATCCAATCGGGATGAAAACTCCAAAATTAGCATAAAAACTGGCTGAAAAATTTAACCAACCTATTTTGTTACACAATTCGTTTTTGTCCCCTAATTAGTTGCTTTGCCCTAGTATTAGTATAAGGGAGCTATTGGAGAGTTAGAAGTATGAGACTCCAAGAGCAAGAATGCGCATATCTAGTAGAATCTGTTTCGATTGTTCTTTTGATGATCTACATGTTCCTTCTATTTCTCCAAGCAAAGCTCTTCGCATCGCAATGCCTATTGTGTTAGCTTGACCTTTCATAAGTGGGGACAAAATAAAGTATCTCGCACTTATTAATTAGGGCGAAGTCAGGTGAGAAAGCCATATTTGAGAATCTAGAAGATATTCAAGTTGGTTCAGTCACATTTGGTGACGGGAGCAAAGCAAGAGTTCTTGGAAAAGAAATAATGGTAGCTTCTTGAAAATCACTGAACTAGCACCAAACTCTGGTTTGGTTGAAACCAACTGACCCGGCAATAAAAAAAGTTAAAAATACTGAACCAAAATTAAACCAAGATGAAAACCACTAAACTAGCACCAAACTATGCTGAAAAAGACTGGATTGCATTAAACCAAGCTAAAAACATTGAGTCAGAACTGATCCGGAATGAAATTGCTAAACCAACACTAAATTGTGTAGTTTACTATTAAACCAACACTAAATCAGATTGAAAACACAGAACGGGAGTTAAATTGAGATAAAAACCACTAAACCATCACCAAATTATGTTGAAAACACTGAACCGTCATTGAACCTAGATGAAACCACTAAACAGGGCAACAAACTAAACCAAACTGCAAACACTAAAATCTCCACTGATAATCAGACACCAAAGACACGGATACAGATTCAATCTTTGAATACGAGAACTATTTTCACATATGGAGAATATATGTATACACATACATAGACCACAGAACATACGGTAGGCAAGAAGAAACAATTTACGTGTAATATAGTTTTGCAGACACCAGATATATTCACACTATCCTAGTAGATTTACCTATTAACTCCCAAATATAAGGTCACTACACAATTTTCTAGCTATGTATACACTACATGTTGGTTGAATAAACCAAAAATGCCTGTCACTAACCCACACAAAATAACACCAGTTTTTCTCAAGATATTTAAACTATATTATTATATATATGATGCTGATGAAAATCCTGGATGCAGTGCACGGCTTGCCCTGCCAGCACCAGAGGAGAAAAGCTTAGTGAGAGCAACAGAAAGCAAAGCAGCAGGTCAGAATCCTGTGGGGATCATTAATCCATTGCAGCTACTTCCACCTCAGGCAAACCAACAACCAGAAGCCCAGTCTGAATTCAGCAACTGTAACCCCATTATTGAAGTACCACCAACACCAGAGCCTATTATCGAAGTACCTGCAACGCCAGAGCAAGAACAGACACAAGTACTCGAAAGTGACATTGAGGACACCTTTTGCGAAGATCCTGACGAAATTCCTACCATCAAACTCAACTTTGAGGAGTTCACACAAAATTTGCAGACTTACATGCAAAAAAATATGGAACTCCAAGAGGGAGATATGTCAAAAGCACTGATTGCTTTAAATCCTGAAGCTGCTTCAATCCCTACACCTAAACTTAAAAATGTGAACCGGCTAAGGACAGAGCACCAAGTGTAAGTAGGCATTTCCCACATCTTCAATGACTGATTAATATTCCACTAGGAATAGGATTCCGTTACCCTAAATGCAAGCCTAGTCAGACCCTCTCAGAATGGAACTCAGCAAGCAGAGGGAAAGTCTATGGGTAGCAGCATCCCATAAATACTTAATATAAAACTGAAGTTGTTCCTACCCTAGTCCATGGTAGTGCATTACATAACTCCTAACATATACTGACTGCTTCCCCATTCTGCAGCTATGAACTTCCAGATTCACATCCACTATTGGAAGGGGTTAGTATTTCCACATCTACCGGTCTGGAGATGGTTATCATTTGCAAGTCCAGAGTTCTGTATTATTCTATCTAAAGAAATACACTTTTTTAATTTGCAGTTGGACAAACGAGAACCAGATGATCCGTGCTCATACCTTCTTGCAATTTGGACACCAGGTGAGCGAACAAGATCATACATGACTAAAGAATCACCAAAACTTTTTTAAATTATAAATAATTTCCATTGTTTTTAGGCTGCAGAATACATCACAAAAAAGGCAATGGAGCAATCAGCTAAGACATGATTATTTTCTCTCTTTGCGCTTGCTAATTGTTTACTACGAACTTTGTAAATGGCCATATCAGGTGAAACTGCAAATTCAGTTCAGCCACCAGAAAAGTGGTGCAGCTCTCAAGAATCTGGCAAACTATGTGATGAGGAAACATGTTTTTCATGCAACAACATACGAGAAGCAAACTCACAAACTGTTCGAGGGACACTGTTGGTGAGGATTTGTTATACTTATTATTATCTAGCACATAATATGGGCATGAAATGACATGAACATTTGGAAGCGGCATTACTAAAAAAAGTACGGTACAGACACGTCGAGACCACATTCCAAATAATTGTGTTATATATCAAGCTATATGATTTTGTACTATACATAGATATAATTACAACATTACACAACATTAAAGAAATCAATACCGTAAGATAAACAAATGTCCTATATAAACTAAAACGTGAATTTTAAGAATTATGGGACATAGCAATTTATAATTACCAATTTGTGTAGATAAAATGTACTGAACATGGAAGCTTGTAATGATTGCTCTCACCTTACCAAATCCCTTTTAGTAAAACTTTTATAAATCTTGGTAGTTTTCTTGAAAAAATTTAATAAAAACTTTAGCACAATTAGTCTGAACTATTTAAAGTATTTCACAGTATTAGATAGTCTTTTGTCAAAATTCCAACTTTTTTTAACTATAGGAAGCCACTTGTTTATTTTTCGTATTAGACACGGCCCAAAAGAAGTATCGTAAGAGTCACCAAATGAGAGTGTTAAGACACATCCTCAAAATGAAGATTGTTAATTATGAACAAGCCTAAATGAGTATTGAGCATGTCTCCAAGAAGTGTCATGGTCCAATATTGTCCGACACAGATGTCATATTCTAGATCCTCAAAGAATATACGTCTTAGACTAGGAAGCACGAATACGGATATGGGGTCGTATCCGATACAATACAGATACGAGGATACGACAAAATTAAAAAATATGGGACACGGATACGACATGGATACAGCTATTAAAATAATATAATATATATTTTAAATAATAATAGAATTGTAATATATTAAAAAAAAACATATATTATAATAATATTAATAATAAGACCTAGCAAATATTATTTTTTTGATTAAAATTAAAATAAATCAAATTAAATATCCACTATTTCCATCATACATCATTGCATCTATTAACATTCATAGTATATAAGTCAAGTAACAAAAAATATATTAAAAAAACAAAATTAATAGTTAAAAGTTATTTTTTTAATAAAAAAAATTTTGGTCGTGTCCTGACCGTATCTTAGACGTATCCTGGCCGTGTCTGACTGAGTTCACTATTCAGGACACTTCTAGCCGTGTCGGACACGGCTCTCCCATGGGAAGTATCCATGTTTCCTAGGTCTTAGATTATTGCAATCGCCTATAAGTCTAAATAGAAAGCCACAATATTTAACCAACTGGATATATCTAATTTACTCTCATATGACCACCGTGAACAGATACCATGTCGAACGGCAATGAGAGGGAGCTTTCCACTCAATGGTACATACTTTCAAGTTAACGAGGTAACAGTAGTGCCCAATTTCAGCTCACTTGAATACTTCATGCATTACAAAGTAAACAAGTTGTCACCTTTGTGGAATTATGCAGTACTACAAAAGTAAAATACCCACCCTGTGCAGGTGTTTGCGGACCATGAATCTAGCCTTCACCCAATGGAAGTTCCTCGAGCTTGGATATGGAATTTGCCAAGACGAACAGTGTATTTTGGGACCTCCATTCCGACAATATTTAAAGGTAAAATATTCACAGAAATGAGTTATTATTCATGATATGAGTTCAGAAAATGATAATCAACCTAGTCCGTCTTCGTGCTAGGTTTATCAACGGAAGGAATTCAATACTGCTTCTGGAGAGGTATGTGTAGATGTCTTTTTTCTTTTTTGACACTCCTGCTGCTTCTATTAATTTCCACCAACTAAAAACTAAGTTGTATGCAAAGTACTAAACACAAACGATGTACAAGAAATCATCTGACTTTCTTTTGGGGTTTCTTATTTTGTTTTGGTTGGGGGGTGGGGGACTACATGAGGTACAAATAAAGGAGTTCTTCTAAGTCTTGTTCAGTCATTCTAGGAAAACTAGGAACCTCACAAAACAAAATAAGCAAAGATCACTTGATCATGTAACCTGAGCCAGAACCATCTCACCAATGTCAAACGATTTTGTGGCATCCACACGATATAAGAAAAGAAATTAGTTTAACCTTCATATAAATTAATCATTGAGAAGACCTAAAACCATGGTGCAAATTTCTTAGCCAAGGAAGATACCCTTAAACTAGTGAGTGGAAATGCTGGACTTAGACATTCAAACAAATCCGACCCCTTTTTAAGTAAAAACCAAGACCAAATCCCTTTAAGCAAGAGGACCGTGAAATGCCTTTCTGAATGACTTGTTTGTAAATATATAAAACTCCTCACTCTTTAAAACTTATGAGAAGTGTGGTGTCAGACATGCGCATTTTACCTCAGGGCTTAGACACATGGATACAACACAAAATTGACTACCATCTTTTGCCAGTTAATACATCACCAATACCCCACAAGTCAACACTTGTTCAGTCACTAACAAAGTATATTCAAATATCATGTCCAATTCATCTTCAAACACAAAGAAATACAATTTCCAAAATATACTAAGTAGATATGAATCTTTCTCAAAGAACTTGTCAACAATATTTCTGGAGATTAACTTCAGTTTTAATTCCCACCCATAACTAATTACAATAGTACAAATGTTTATAAATCCGCCCTAAGCTTGGTCTAAGAACTTCCATTTGGCAACAACCACTGAGAAAGTTGAAAATGCTAGACACATGTAAGTAAATATTTTTAAAATTGATGAAAACACTTTTAATAAAGGTCATTGCCTCAGACAGTGGTATAAATGCCGTGCAAACAATTATGAGGTTGTGGGTTCGAAAATGACAGCAATCACTTTATGAAAATAATGTCAAAGGTTAGACACGTATTCAACTTACTCATCTTATCCGAACACTGAAAATCCCTAAAACAATATGAGAAACTAAATCCAAAATACTGACAACATGCAAGTTTTTTATATATGTTTATTTATATATCGTCAACTTGTTCTATATCTGTCTCTTTTTCTGAGCTTGTTTGTGTTCTTAGCCACAAAAACTGGAAATCATAGAAAGCATGATATATCCTATGACTGGCACAAGTTTTAAAAAAAAAATTGCTTTCGACAAAGCTTTTCCCTTGCTTTTGGTTTAGAATTAACTAATTACATTCTCTAGGGTTTGTTTGTGTGAGGGGATTTGATCAGAAGACAAGGGCTCCCCGTCCGCTCATGGCTAGATTGCACTTCCCAGCTAGCAAGTTAACTAGAAACAAAGGAAAGACGGATGAAAATTTGACATTCATACACTCGTCATAGTTAACAGTAGATGCAAAAAATGGCTGCAGGAACTGCATTCACAAAGCAGTAACAAGTCGACATACAGTGGCATGGTATTACAAAAGGTAACTAGGGTCATGGAAACTTGTAAAATCCCAATTTGTGGGAATGTAGTCTGTGTAGAAATGTTGTTATTTATTTCAAGCCTGATCGAGCTATTCTTCTTCAATCATTGACATATCACAAAATGATGGCTTTTCTTTTCTTTCATTTTGTGACTGGCATCTGGTTTAGGGCGAACAATTCTAGTACTATCCAACAATATGATTTAGCCTTAATGAATTCAGGTCATAATCAAGTTGACAAGCCAAACTTGCTTGACAACCAATTTTGACGCAACATGACCTGATTCATAACTAACCGAACTTGAAAATACTAATGTGAATATGAATTAAATAGGTTGGGGTCAAAATCAATTTGACCTGAGACATTCCTAATAACTAAATTGTGTATGGGTTAAGACTTGAGAAATTATGACATGACATGACTCAGACACCTGAAACGCTAAAACACAATGTCCTCTTTAGTGTAGTTGTTGGTGAATAAGACCACAGATCCTAGAGTTGGACACAATGGTGGAAACTGCTGAATTGGTGGTCCAAAGTAATTCTGAACCCAACATTAGCTAAAATAGGAACCAATAAGCAATCCACTGGGATGCACCTTTTTCAATCCACTATAAGACTAAAGACGGCCAATATGAGTTGCCCAAAGTGAGAAGGGGAACACTGCTGACCTAAACGAAAGTCAACCAGCTTTCATTAGCAAATATCTGATTGAAATTTCACAGCTTCCCAATGCCTTCGCTAAATACCAATCCTCTTACCTTGAATTTCTATTGAAATTGAAGAACATTCAAGTTCACATCTATTTTGGAACACTAAATGGGAAATGCGCCTAGAATATCATAAAACCTACAGACAACTGCAAAATTAAGTAGAAAACACCATAGAACAACTGCATCAAGATCTATAATTCTTGTAACAAACACATACATATAGCTTAAGGAATCCGAAAAACTACTTTTTAATAAACTAGAAACCTTACGATAGTAAACTAGAAAACAAATAGAATAGGATTATGTAAAACGACGTCCAACTGCTATATCACATGATCCAAAATGCAAAATCGAGTGAAACCTTTTTTTTTTTAGCATTAGCTCGTATAAAGTTCTGTTGCCACTAATTTAAAGTGAATCTCCCACCTTAAACAATACAAAATTAGCTAACGGCAATCATCTCCCAATTAAACACCACCAATCACGCAATCAGACAGACTGTAAGCAGAGATAAAGCCATCAATATAAACATTCACAAAATTATACATACACACTTTTAAATACAAGTACGGTGCATACGCACATAAAAAATCTATTGGAGCATCATTAAGTGAATGAAATTTCAACCTTACTGACATCCGAAAATCAAACACAATCAATCAGGCAAATTTGCAACCGAAACGCAGCTTCACAACATGTATACAAACATTTAAATATGCAATTATGTAGACGAACCTTCCAAAACCGAATTCATGAGACTTTGACATACCGCGGGGGGGGGGGAGAGAGAGAGAAAAGAGCACTGACGTGATGATGGTGATTCGAACAGAGCATCGCAGAGAAGGCTTGTTTGGAGGGATAGAGCGAGAGAGCAGTGGTGTGATGATGGTGAGAAAGAATGTTTGGTAATATCTTGCCGCCTCGCCGCTTTTCGATTCCCTCCCGTTCTGGTTTTTGGGTTCTCGTATTTGAAATGATGCGCGCTACGTGCCGTGGCGACTATTGGGCCGCTCATTGTAGTCCAAATTATTTAAAAGAATAATATTACACTGATCAAATTTTGAGATTAAATTTAGAGTTCAAATGACATGACAGCATATGATTTAAAGTTTTTATTGGGACCCAAATGATATGACACCAAATAAATGAGCCCAACTCAGCTACCATGTCATTTAAGCTCCAAATTTAGTCCTAAAATTTAGTTAGTATAGTATTACTCTATTTAAAATTGACCTAACATCAAAACACAATTTAAAATTAATATATAATTAATTATTTTTTGATACAAACTTATGACATAATTTATTAATATAAATAATAAATAGATTGAGTTAGTGTTAAATACGAGCAACACAAAATTGATACAATTAACATATTTAAGTAATATCATAAAAATAAATGTTAATTTTTTATTTATTTTGATTATTATATTTATTAAGTTGATTTTTAATTTATAGAAATGCATGAGTATAAGTTCGATTAAGTGATAATAAAATTTTAGACAAAAATTAAACGTCAAATTTTTTATTCGCAAGTTATATAGGTCAATATAACACGACCTGATTAATTAAACAGTTTGAGTTATATTGATTAGTGCTTGACGCAAATCCAAAATTTCTCGACACGAACACCGATTTCCGGTCCTAGTCCAAATGTGCCAACTTCAATTGATGAGACAATGAATTTGGGGGTTTTTGGAAGTCGGTACACCTAATTAGACTTATTTGGCAAAAAAATATACATTGAAAAATATTTTAGAAAAAGGTACACTAGTTAGATACAAAGACACAAATGCCCATTTTAGGGAAAGTAGTGCATTAAATATCTCCTAGTTTTATGGGAGACTTTAATATTTAATGCACCTTGATTCATGTGTATTTATCAATATATATATGTGTGTGTGTGAATACAAATAATTATATATATATATATATATATATATAAATACGTATATATATTTTATATGTATATACA
>CM042196.1:9488733-9540675 GCA_023539305.1 Ilex asprella
TGTATTTATATACGTATATATATACTTGATTCATGTGTATATATATATACACGTATAAATATAAGTATATATGCACATATAAATATAAATATAAGTATATATATATATATTAACAAAATACACATGAATCAATGTGCATTAAATATTAGAGTTCTCCCATAAAACTAGGAGATATTTAATGCACCACTTTCCAAAGAACATACACATGAATCAATAGAGGATAAAAATGTCACAAAAAAATTAGGTAAATTCAAATTGTGTACTTAGATACAAATAAATATCAAAATTAAGGACTTAATAACCCTACATTTTTTAGTGTGTACTTTTTGCCAAGTAAGTCTAATTTGGTGTACCCCTTACAATTTACCCCTGAATTTGACATTTGTAAGCCCACACTCATTTTAGAAACCTTTATTTTTTTATTTTTATTTTGAGTAAAAACAATTAAAACTTCATTACTTAAGGAAATCCTAATTACAATCAGAAGATAAAAAAGGTTTTAACTAGAATGGAAGACAACACACCCAATTCAAAGGAATTGAATTAGATAAAGATATGGCTGCCACCCAGTGAGCTGCTCTGTTAAGAGCCCTAGGCTTGTGTATAAATTTCAAATTAAAATCAGAAGCATAGTTCTTAATATCACTAACCAAGGCACTGATTTTCCATGGGGGAGTATATTCTGTTGAACTCAGTTTAATCAACTCCAAATTATCACTTACAATAGTCGGATTTCGTAACCCAAATGCACAGGCTTGCAAGCACGCTTATTTGACTGCAGCAGCTTCCAAAAATCAACTGAAAACAGTTGGAATTCTCTTGGCTATTCCATCCTCCAGCATCCCATTAAGACCTTTAAGGATTACACCAACCGCAACATCCCCCATTTTTTAAAGCACCATCACAACACAAAGAAAAGGAATGGAGCTGACCTGGGCAGTCCATAAACCACTGCTGCAAATGAGGTGAATCAACCTGCATCACCATAAGCCCTCCCCTAGCATAGCACAAAGTCTTAGACCACAGGCGTTGCGCCCACAACAAAGTGACAAGGGCATTAGGAACAACATGATTAAATACAAAATTATTCTTGGTATTCCAAATAACCTAACTAATTGTAGTCACACACCCCATAAACTCATAAGAATCAAAAAAAAATTTGAAGATTACCAGGAGATCTGAGACCCATTGTGATACTGAGACAAACACGCCATGCTCCAGCCATAACCCCAAGTCAGACCCAAACCAAATCTTCTTTGACCATTCACATTCAAAAATAATGTGCTCAACAGATTCAAAAGACTCACCACAAATAAGACACCAAGGGAAATCAGCACACTTACGTTTGAATAAATTATCACGTGAGGCCAATGCATTGTTACAAACTTTCCACCAAAAGTACTTAACTTTAGGAATAGCCATCATGTTCCATATAACAAACCAGAGTTTGGAATGAGGAGAGAAAGAGGAACAAGGAAGAGATATAGAAGCAGGTTGGAGATTAACAGCAAGTGAATAACCAGATCTAACCGAATATATACCTTTAGAGTTCGATCTCCAAATGCGCCTATCAACACCAAGGAACTTTGGAATTGGAATAGTAAGAATAGCCTCACTCTATTTCTCATTGAAAATCCCTCTAATAAGACTAGAATTCCACTCCCTAGTTTGTTGAGAGATTAATTGATTAACCTGGAGGATATTACAGTCACGAGGTCTAGATGAACGCACTATTCCGTCTTCAAAGTGGAGGATCAACTTGTCTTCCAAAATACAAATCTCATTGCCTTTTGAAACTTACCAAAAAATACCTCTTTCAAAAAGATCCCTGCCCTTAAACAGGCCGTTCCAGACCCAAGAAGGCCTCGCCCCATTCTTAGCTTTCATAAAATCACCATCAAAGAAATAAATAGACTTGATAAACCTTGCCCAAAAAGAATCATGCTTTTGAATTAATCTCCAATACTACTTTGCAAGTTATGCATGATTAAAGTGATAAAACTCTTTGAAACTCATACCTCCTCTTGCTTTTGCTTCAATCATCCTATCCCAACTTTTCTAGCAAATGTCTCTCTTATTCCCTCCATCACCCCAACAAAACCTTCTTACATACATATTGATCCTATCACAAATAGACTTAGGAAAAGCAAGAATTGACATAGCATAATTGGGAATTGATTGGATCACCGCTTTAATCAAAACCTCTTTACCTGGTTGAGAAAGGAACAGACTCTTCCAGCCTTGCAGCTTCTTCAAAATTCTCTCAAGAAGGTAACCAAACAATTCACTCTTTGTCTTCCCATGCAAAAATGGCAAACCCAAATATTTGATGTCACTATGCAATGGCCTTAATCCTAGCAATTGACCAAACAAAAGTTTTTGCTCATCTGTGGCGTTTACAGAAAAAATAATACCAGATTTTTGGTGATTCAAGCACTCTTCAAAGGCAGAATAATACCTATTTAGAACACCTATGACATTAGAGATATCCTAAACCTTTGCTTTAAAAAAGAAGAAAGAATCTTCTGCGAAGAAGAGATGGGAAATATCAGGGCTTCCTCTTTGAACTTTGACACTCGATTATTTTTTCTCTGCCACCCCTTTCTGTAACATTGAGGATAAGACATCAACAACTAGAATGGAAAGATAAGAAGAAATGGGATCTCCTTGTCGTATACCTCTCTGTGGGAGAACCACATTCTGGAAACACACAGTACTGACACACTGTAAAATGAGTTGCACCCATCTTAAAGAGAACCCTAACTTAAGAATTACCGCATCTAAAAAATCTCATTCAATTCTATCATATGTCTTCCTGATATCCATTTTGATTGCCAAATCTAGAACCTTACATTTCTTTTTAAGCCTCATAAAATGGAGAAGCTCATTTACAATGATAATGCTATCTTGAATTTGCCTATTAGGAACAAAAGCAGCTTGTTGAGGAGAAACAACCGAAAACATCAAACCTTTTATTCTATTGGCCAAAACCTTTGAGATCACTTTATAAGGGAAATTGCATAACGCTTATTGATTTCTACAAATTATTATTGACTCATTCAGAGTTTTTAAACCCTTATTTTTCTCAAGTCAAAACACCACCTACCAAATTACCTGACCCTCATATCTTCTTAAATGGCTTGGTTTGTATTGCTTTGCGTGCACGACAATCCATGTGCCCACAGGATTAAAGCTCAGCATTAGACCTACAGCCCACCAACAGGCCTGAAGGTCCAAAGGCTTAGTGGGTCATCATGACCAGCACGGTCCATCATGTTGTTACAATGTAACCCTTATTTGGGAGGGCTGTGGGTCTTTTTTCGATTGACAAATAGTGTCAGTCCGCAGTCCAACCTCCAGACCCCAGAGGTGACTTCGATTTTTTTTAAAAAAAAACCTAAAAATAAGTCAAATTTAGAAAGAATAAATTGAATATAGTGACATGTGTAAAGATTTAGAATTATTTTTTAGGATTAATGATTATAAATAAATCAAAAAAAAAGTATAATAGAGAATCAATCATTCTGTATGATATTGATTTTTTTTTTGGTCTGGTGATATCGAAAAGTTGAATTTTGGTATCATACGCTGATACGCACATCCTTTATTTTATGTTTTTCTCTCTCTCTTTTTTTTTTAAAGTTGGTATTTTGTGCCCACTGCCAGGGATGCCTCACCACGACGATGCTGTAACTCTATTAAAAACTCCTCACCCCCACTTGGATTAGCTGAAGCGTGAAGGCCCATTACCTGCGGTGCCTATTCTTTACACACCCCCTAGTCCCTAGCTGCCACCCCCTTTTCTCAACAGTCAAAAACAACTCAAAACAGAGAGAGAAGTGTCCCCATTGTACCCAGAGAGAGAGAGAGAGAGAGAGAGAGAGAGAGAGAGAGAGAGGTGTCCTGGTTCCATGTCTTGTGATGGCTTATCTCTCACCAATTGAGATTATCTTTATTATACTTTTCATTTAATTTTATTTAATGATAAATCATCCATCAATGAGTGATGACTCCACTTATATGTGTGTACAATTAAATAAAATTGAATGAAAGTATAATAAACAAATCTCAATTTCTCTTTGACGTGTAATTCTGACAATTAAACTGGACAAGTCAAGTGCTAAATGTCTATGTGAAATTATTCAAATTAAATAATGTAATACATTCATCGCTATTAAAATTGATTTATTTCTCTTCAATTCCCCTCTAATTTCACGAGAATTGGAGAATCGCTCAACACCGCTCAATTAATTGGATTATGTTCTTTGCTATTAAAACTTTTAGACTTTTGCTATTCAAAAATGTCATTTTTTTCTTTTGTCTTTCCTCTTTTTTCTTTATCGGGTTTCTCTGAGAAAGTTTAATAAAAATTTGATGTGATGTGTCTTCGTTTATTTTTATGATTGTTGGCCATGTTGCATAGTCGAGAATTTGACTAGATTGAAGAATCAAAATTGGAGGAGAGTCCAAACCCAATTTATTTGATAACGATGAATGTACCCAATTAGTTAGTATATCAATTTAATACGAAAAATTTGATAAAAATGGCACTTACTCAGTGACCTGACCAGACCACATGAACACTACTTGTATGGAATTACTGAATTGAAACGGAATTCAAACGCTTTTTAATTTGTTTGGGGGACAAATAATGAATCCCACTCAGTACTTAACTAACATGATTTATAAAGTATGAGGTGAACCAATTTTGATGTAATGTGGCTTAAACACGATACAAATTCATCATGACAGTACTTACTATAAACTAAGATAAATCGATGGCACTGAAATGTAATTTTTTGATATTAATAAAAAACTAATTCTCAATCGTAGATTTTAGTCTGAGTTATTTTTAGCTGCCGAGAGTGATAATCCACATATCACTTTTTGATTGAATTAAAAAAAAGGTAAATCAAACTTTGTCATTTGAAAGATACAAAACTTTTCAGTTTGTTTACTGAATGACTAATTTTTTCACACTGCCTCCTCAAAGAAATAAAAATGTTGTAATGTGGTCTGCCTTCTTATTTCCGTTTGGTCGTCCGGCTGTTTTGTAATTCCTGATTAATTAATTTAGCACAAAACAAACAAACAACCAAATATAAATAAGACCGTGTACCAAATTGTAATGTGTTTATTTCTTTGAGGGGGCAATGTAGAAAAATTAATTATTCTGATGGCAAATTGATAAATTTTGTCTTTTCAAAGGGTAAAATAAGATTTTTCCTCAAAAAAAAAATTTATGGTACTAACTAATTATTTTTCGATACCATAATTCGACCCATGTGAACCATACTTATATATGGAGCACTAAAGCATTAACACTTGCAATTCGTTGCAGAAAAATCAGGCCTCAAGGGTGCCGGCAACATGTAGCAGTGCATGAATGCTTAATGATTAAACTAACGGTTTAGTGAAAAAGTGGGCTTAATCTTTCTTTTTATTATGGGTCTATGACATAAGCTGGCAAATTTAAAAGTAATCCCAATTGCAAATCCAATGGGATTAATCAATTGTATCAACAGATTCAAATTCATGGAATGTGACCATAGTTTTCAATAACGAATTTTGTAGGGCCCCTTTCAACCATTTTCATTTCTAATGATTTTTAAATGATATACAATAATTTTTTAGACCATGGTTTCATTATGATATAGATTTGAATTCCCACTTGTGGGAAGTTTATATAATTTATATTGTACTAAGGTTCCCACTTGCGGAAAACTGATGGTTCATTCATACTAGAATCCAAAGACCTAACATTGCAATCGGGAATTCTATATCGTTTCTAGGATGTACAACATATCATATGTATTATATATAAATGACGTTTGAACTGTCTTTTCGATTTTAAAATGCCTCAACTTTAAGTTTTCTCAATTTATACCTTTTGTGTCCAAACATATAACGTTACGATAAGAAGTTTTATATCATTTCTATAAGGTACAACATATTACAAATAATCATTGAACTATGCTCTAAGTTTTAAAAAATGCCTTTAACTTTAAGTTGTCTAAATTTATACGCTGATCAAGTTCATAAAATGCCCAATCAACTCTTTAAAGCAAAATATTTAAATGGCAAATTTAAACAAGTTTTATATATTTTTCTATTTGTTTTAACAAAAACTTCGATGGAAGAAACTCATTATGTTTTGCATAGTTTAAAGGTTAAATCGATACACGTAATAATTGACATGATGATATTCTAAAATCGAAAGTGTAATTTGAGGATCGTCTATACGTCAATTGTTTTATAATAGGACGGTTCTTCCTAGTTAATGTTTTGTTGACAAAGTTCCATTTTGGAACTTCCCCCAAAGACTTCCTAATCTTAGAAGACCCCCTATAGTTTATTTATTTAACATATAATAGGCCAGAGAGAGAGAGAGAGGGAGAGGGAGAGGGAGAGGGAAAGGGAGAGAAGGAGTCATTTTCCATGCACAAAACGAGCATTGGCAAACCCCATAACACGGCTTATTTTACTGTCGTGGAGATAAGCAAAGATATAGACGTTGGTACATCTTTCTCTCCCATTAATTTTTAACTCATTTCCACACTAGGCTGACGATATAGAGCCAAAACTACTGCATCCTTGAATTTTAGCCGGTGCCTGGTTTGATTTTTCACCGTTGGTAACGAAGAATCGTGACAATCAAATATGTTTTAGACTCGTGATCGTGATAATAAAATTTTTTATATGAATATAACCATAGGCAAATTGCACTCATTAAATAAGTCAAAATATTTCAACTTGGAGTTGATATACTCTTAAATTCTTGTCATTTGAACCACACACTGGGTTGGGTTGGCTGGCTTTAATCGAAACTTGAAAGTATAAATATTGAGTAATATTGATGCATCTCTTTTTAAGAATACTCAGAAAATAAAGTGACTAGTGTAAAATGCATCTGATGGTGTGTTAGCACAGCGTAGTACAGACGAGCTGTTTGGAGATCATTGGAAAAAAGAATGAACAATAGGTTTATAGTAGTTCAACAGCTCAAAAGCTTGACTAGCTCACTTTAATGAAGTGTCTTGTTCACGGGAAGTTGTCTATTAATTGGAGAGAGAGAGATTACACATAGTAGATACATTGATTAATTTTTTATGTCCAAATGTGAGAGATTTGAGTGTAGTTGTCTTGTGTGATTGCCTTTCTTAATCTCTACGATCTTTCGGTAATCAAAGCCATCCTAGCGTAATCAATGTGATTCATCTCGAGTCCGTTGCAACCACGTGCCAAAATATTTGGTTGTTACTAGTTACAATTTTTAGGCGTGACGTGACTTTCTAGAAAGTGTCAATTATCATCGTCATCGCGTACACGAGAGTCACGTTGCTAAAAATTCTAGACCTGCACATCCTGGGCTAGTGATCATGAGCTGCAGGATTAGAACTTATCCTCAGCTAATTTTTTGTGTCATCAACATTCATGATAAAATTATTATTATTTGAACAATTTTTTTTTCTTTTTTAAATCATTCAAAAACTCAGATCGAGGGCAAATTGGAGCTCGAATTACTTAAAATCCAAATTTTTAGATGAAGATTACCAAATATAACCTAATTTGGTAAAGACCCAAGCTCGATTGGGAAGTGATTAGCTAATATGAAGGATCAAAACTTATAAACAGGCAATTAGTATGAGAATTGGTTTGACACTTCTCTAATTAGAAAAGAATTGAAGATTTTTTTTTTTTTTTTTGACAGTGAAAACTTATGCACCTCAACAAATTTTAAATTTAAACGTGTGGGTGGAAAAAAATATGGCATATAGCCGTCCGTCATAATGCAGTACATTGAATGGGAAAAAGGAACATAAACATCGTAGGGGTATGGCCCTACGATTGCATTATGGTTACACATGAACTGGTTTTTTTTTTTTTCCCTTGTGGGTGTCTGTGCGTCTTCCTTTAATTCTGTTTGACTCTTTGACTCGTTCGAATGCAGTTTGGATACTGACAAAATTTGAAGGTACAAGAAAATGTAAAAAGATGATTATGATATAGATTCAATGTTATTAGGGTCTAAAAATTTGATCTAATTCATTGTGATCATTAGATTTGGTATGAGTTCTATCAAATATTAGAACTTGGTGCTAATCCAATAATTTCAATGAAACCGCATCATTAGATCAATAAATTATGTCAAATTTTTAAGTCCAAATAATATTACTCAAATATTATTTCAGAATATTATTTTGGTCACTCGAGAAATAAAAATATTTTGGGCATATTTATGAAACGTTGCCAAAATAGAATGAAAATAAATAAAAAAATTAGGACATTTATTTTGAAAATATTAGTCAAAATATCTAAAAATATTTTGAAACATACCCGAAAAATTGTGAAAACATGACAAAACATTTCAAAATACCTCAAACATTCTAACACACCTTGACGTAGTGAAATTTCGATTTTATTACCGTTTCGTTTCCGTCTTATTGAAAATGAAAACGTTTCGATTATTTCAATCATTTATTAAACATCTCAAAATATCTCAAACATTCTAACACACCTTGTCGTAATGAAATTTCGATTTCATCACCGTTTCGTTTTTGTCTTTTTTAAAATGAAAATGTTTGGGTTATTTCAATCATTTTGAAATAAAATAGTAATCCTTAGATAGGTTGGTTGGTTGGTTGACGGAATAAATGAAAAAAAATAAAAAAAGAGAGGTTAAGATCCAATCTATTTGCATGAGAGGGTACCAGAGGAAGCGAAAATATAAGAGAAAGACAATAAATAAATAAATAAGTATATAAAAGTCAGAATAACGAAATTGGTGGACGCAGGCTATTGGTAAATGAGAAAGAACTAATACTTCCACACTGTGTTTGTTTTTTCATGACGTAGGAGGACTGGTTATTCATATTTTATTTTATGGTTAGAGGTAAATTGAAAACTAAACAGTTGTAATTATAAAATTGTAGAAAATCATAACGTGAGTCGATAGATTTGCATTCCTACATAAAAGACAAGCACTTCTATTGAAGAAAGGGTAAAATACATTAATAATATCTCAAATATGTATTTTGTTTCAATTTGATTTCTAATTTTTAAATTATATTAATTTGGTCATTCAACTTCTCCATTTATGTCATTTTGGTCCAATCAAAAATACCAGTTTGAATTTACAAAAAAGTAAAGAAAATGTCGGTTTGCATTGATATTCACGTGACCACAGTTGATGGGTCACTTTGGTCCCTCAATTTATAAACTATATTATTTTGGTCGTTCAAATTTATAATTTATATCACTCTAGTTCCGAAAATTTCAGTGTAAATTAAAATTTTAGAAATCGTCGAGAGTTTGCGATATCATTGACTTTTTCTTATTTGCAGTGAGAAATCTCTTCTTCTCATAAGTTTTCATTAAAGTATTTTAGGCTTATTGCTATATCTCATGAAACTGAAAATTTAAACCATTCCCACAAGTTTTTTTGATCAAACAAAACCGCAAAAATCATATCATTTGATGGTGTAAATTTACACGGACGAGCAGAAGTTGTGAACGGTGTTTAAGTAGTATGGATCTGAGCTATAAGACTCGTGGGAATTGCTGTATGATCTAGAGAGATTTGGGGGTTTGAACATCCAAAGTATAGTGGTTCATCGGCTCCAGAGCTCGGCTAGTTCACTCTTCAATGGAGGCTCTTGCTCTTTAAGATTTTTTTTTATTGATTGCTTTGATGCTTTACAATGCAACGTTTAGAAAAAAATTAGGGTTCCCCTCTTTTACAATGAAGGCGTTATACAATATTTATAGAGCTACTCCTTGTTTAGTGGGATCTCTGCCGAGATCTTTGCCTTTCATGCATGGAATTCTCTTTGATTTTAGGAGAGGATCTTAGTTGGTTGAGAGTTTTATGCCTTGAATGTAGCTTTCTATTACTTCGGGGGAGCCTCCTGTCATCCAGCTGCTCTCTTATCATTTCCGCTATTATTTCGTATGGGGGGAGCTCTGGTTCTTGGTCCTCCGGGTTCTTCAGGTTTTACTTAACCTCCTGGTATGAGCTCAGACACTGACCTCGTACTTAATCGGATTTCCTCTGGGGTATCATCAATTACCCCCCAGCCTTTGGTTCAAGCTGGCTTGGACAAGGGCTGAATTGTTTTAAAACCGAGTTGGACCAGTGAGTTGTCCTTTGGCAGTTTTTAGCAATCAAGATTTTTTTTATTCCCGCGCACGTTTCAGCTTATGTCTTTCAAGTTATAAATGCTAAAACGGCTATATGAACCGCCTTCTTTCACAGTTCAACTTCCTTCTTTGTTATTCTCTTCTCGATCTCTTGGCTTCCTGGCTTAAAGTTTTCTGTTTTCTTACTCAAAGTCGAGTTTTCTTGGTTCGATTCGAAAACTTTCATTGCCCCTTCCTTTGATTTCTCTCTGAGTTGCGGTTTGTCGTTCATTTCAGGCTAGGTACGTCTCTTGTCCTTTTTTACTCTTTTTTTGTTCTGGATCCCTTGAGTTCAAGGTGGTTATTGCATTTCTGGGATTTTTGCTTCTTTTACTTCTAGAATCGAGACTATTGCTTGTTCATTCTTCCCCTATTTGTGGACTGGTGCTCTATTGTGCGAATCTTCGACATTGGGAGCTATTATGCTAACCCTAGGGTTATTAGGGAGAGCTTAATTAGTATTTCCCCTCTCTACTGCTCTTTCTATCTACCCTTCTCTTGTCCCATCATGTCTGTTTCCTCTGAAGCCACTACTTCTTCTATTTTCCTCTTAGGAGATAGGTCTGCCGAGGAGGATGTCGACTTAAGAGAGGTGGGAGATGAAATTGATAATTTTCCAGGTGTCTGCTCTATTGATGCCGAGGTAAATGTTGAGGAGCCTCCCTCAACCTCCTCTCTAGTTCTCACCAAGCCTAGTAAAGGTAAAAGCAAGGTAAGTGGTGTGGGAGTTTTTGCTAGTGCAACTGGCTTAGGGGGTGCCTTTAGAACTGCTGAACTCATAGGTGCTAGTGAGGTCATTCCCTCTCTTATGAAGATCTTCAGTGCTCGTCACGGTTTTTCTCCTAGCGTCCAGACCTACTGTTCTGATGAATTTACCTCGTATGTTTCCCAGGTCAATAAGAAGGTCTGCTTTTTTGGAATTGCCTTTGAGAATGACCTTCGCTTTCTTATTCATCCATTTATTAAGAGTGTCTTGCAGCACTTTAATGTCTGTCTCACCCAGCTTTCTTCTAACTTCTGGGGCATTTTGGTGGGTCTCTTTGTTTTCTTCTAGAAACACGGGCACGGGGTCCCCACCATTTCCTTACTCATGAATTTGTTTAATGTCAAACACAATTCTTCTGTAGGTTTTTTGTACATTTCCAAACGACCTAATGTTAAATTGATTATCTCTGATCTCCCGAGCTCCCATAAACGCTGAAAAAATTTCTTCTTCTTCATATGAGACTCACAGTGGAAGTACAACCCAGCAGATAAAACAGATACTCTTCCAATCCCTAGAGCCTGACCTGCCCTTAATAACTTGGGTGAGTGTGTACCTGAGCTTACTAGATCGAATTTGGTGGTTCTTTTTGTTAACTTTGTTCTGCTTATGTCATTTTTCAGGTATTCGATCCGAGCTCAACGCCAAGGACAAACAAGTGCTGTTGAGATTGAAGAAGTGTGATTCAGAAAAATACTGTAGGCTCATTAGGCATTGGGTTCTTGAAAGGCAAGGGTTTAGCCTTCCTGAGGTAACAATGGAAGCCCCAATCCCTCTTTCTATTGTAAGTGTTGAAGAGGTACCATGTGAGACTCTCTTCGTTAGCCCTCCTATCCTTAGCCTTTGTTTTTCCTTTCAATCTACTTGTTTTCAATTTTCAAGTTCTTCCACGATGAAGCTTACCCCAGATGAGCTCCAGGCTAAGCTCGATCAATTAAAGAAGGGTAGCAAACGGAAAGCTAAGGTCAGCTCTGAAAGCAGCCCCGTTACCCAAGCTAAGGTCCAGAAGTTGGGGGTGCCCTCCTCCCCTTTAGTTTTGACTACCAAAGTTTCGGCCTCAACATCAAGCGCTTTGCAGGTCAGGGTGACCTCCCCTCCCCCAGGGGTTCAGCCTACTTATGAGCTTGCTCGCGAACAAGGCCAGTCTTCTCCTTCCTCATCTGAGGTCGAAAAAGCTTTGGGATTGATTTCCCATTCAACCTGATACTATATCTTATAGTCCTTCCAGAAAGACTCTCGAGTCATCTCTGATGGGGCCCGGGATTGAGAAAGGGAGACCTCCCAAGGCAGAAAAGCGTAAAGACTCCTTTTTGGGAACATAGAGCTTGCTGCTGGAGCCATTTCCTCTGTCTTCTCTAATTTTGACATTCAGTGGGCCTCTTCCATGCCTCTTATGGTGTCTGTCAGCTCAGTTCTCCAAGAGACAGATGTTGTAAGTCCTCACATTTTTATATGCCATTCACCCTTATTTTGTATTTTTATGCTAATCCTCCTCCACCTTCCTTCTCTTCCTCAACTGACTATCCATGCGAAGAGCTTGATGGGCAGGGCCTAATCTTTAGAGAGCTCTGTCAAGTCTCTAAAGGCATACGAGTTTAAGGTCGTTGAACTGTCCTTTGACAATGACGACCTTCGAGTTCAAGTACAAGATCTTCAAGAAAAAATGAAGAGGCAAGCTTCTACTTCTAAAAGCTTAGAGGCTGCGAAAGACAAAGCTGAGGAGGGTGAAAAGAGAGCCAAGGATGAGCTCAGAATGGCCAGGAAAGAGCTTAAGCTTAAAATTGAAGCCTGGGCCACAGCCAGTCAAGAAGCTTTTGATCCCTAGAGCTCCCTTAAAAGTCTGAAAGGGGAATACGCCACTCTATCCAAGGCGAATGATACCCTTTGTAGTGAGCTCGAGGCACAAAAAACTTCTGTCAAACAGAAAGATGGTGTAATTGCAGAGCTAAAAGATGACATCATCACCAAGTGGGCGACTAGGTGACTTACTTTTCAACGTAAAACTAAGAAGACCTATCTAGACCTCGACTTTGATTTTGCAATCCCAGCTGAGGAAGAGTTGGAGGAAACCAGCTTAGAAGGCGAGGATGACACCTTGGCTCTTCCTGCTACTATTTTTAAAGGTATCGAGAAGTCTACCCCTCCTGTGGGGGTCCTTGCAGCTCTCTCTTCGGGGACAAGCTCTTGCTATTCTCGAGCTCCCAGCCATAACTACTGCTGCTTCTGCCATTGCATCGTTCTCTGCCGCTCTTGTGAATAAGGCCCTTGCTCAAGATTCGCCGACAATAGGAGCAGAGGTCCAAGAGACAGACACTCTTGAATGTTCTCATCTTTCACCTCTTGCTGCTGAAGACACATCTGCTGAGTTACAGAACCTGCCTCTTACACCTTCTTCAGAAGTTTAGGGCTTCTTTATTTTTTTTGGTGTAATTACGATTTCAAATTCAATGTGCTTTGACTCCGTATTTTGAAATGCAACTTTTATTTTTTGAGATGCAATATTACTCTGATTTGAGATGTAATCTTGCTTTCCTCTGCTCTGTATTCCCTTTTCTTTTTTAAAATGCAATGTAACTCTGATTTGAGATGTAATCTTGTTTTCCTCTGCTCTGTATTCCCCTTCCTTGCCCCTTGCTTTTAGGAGTGTTTAGCTTTCTTGAAAGCAAAATTGTTTATCCTGGAGAAGCTGAAGGGCCAATCGAAGTGTTGATGTTTCTTCTAGAGCTTCTTCTTGCTATTTTGGTCCCCTTATATGGGTATTAACATTCCTCATAATGGGTATTAGGTGCTTTAACATTCCTCATAGTGAAAAGAGGTTAGCTGGATTTGACAGAGGAGGTAAGTAACTTGATATTAAGGTCTTTCCCCCCATATCATGAGCACATAAGGTCCATGCATCCCACGAGCTGATCTCATCCCAAAGAAATTTGGAAAATTTCCTTGAGAGTATATCTCAGGAGGTTTCTCCTTCAGGGATGACAATTGTATGGCTAGGTTCTTCTTTAACTTGGGCAAAGATTGGCGGAGGTCTTCCTCCTGAATAATCTTGCCTTCTCAAGCTAGATGAGTCTGATCGACAGAGCTCAATTATGGTCTTCCTCTACATGGACTTGTGGTTATGCTCCCAAGTTACGTTGCAGCTTATTGTACTGGACTTCTCTTGGCTCATTGAGTGCTGAAAATGCTTGAGATAGATAAGGAGTATCGGGAAAATGTTGAGGCCACTGGGGAAGTTATCTTTGTTGGATAAACTAAAAGCAAAAGGTCCTTTCTGAGCTCTCCCAGATGTTGGCCTTGTACAAACGATCACTGGCAATCATATTTTTTGTGTCCTCAAGGGAGCATTGGATGGTGAGCTTTACTGGTCACGCCTTTTCCTTTCTAAAATTGTCATTGCCATTCTAATTTGGAAATTCTAAGGGGTCACCGACTTTTCTTTCCACGTGCTTCTTGGCTTTTTAAAACCCAGGGTTTCCTTAGGTTTTCCATAATTTTCAGGACTCTTCGCTTCTTGATCCTTGGGGCTTTTCTTGATCCTTGAAGAGTTCTTGTTCTTTGTCTTTCTTTTCCTTCAAAATTCTGATGGCTACCCTTTTTTCTTCTTTGTTCAAGGAACGAACTTCCTCAGGAATCAAGTGGGAGTGGAAGTGCAATTACTTATTTCCCTCAGTAGTAACATCTTCAGACCTGGATGTGATGAAAAAATGATTATTCCCCGATTTAAACTTACCTATGAGAATTTCCACCTCAGATGAGCCTTGCAACTATCTTCCTCGAGGGGAAGTCTATTTCTTTGAAGGTGCCCTGGAGATGGGTCTTTGGCTTCCCATTCACCCTTCCGTTGGACATATTCTGGCCTATTGCGGGTTGTGTCCTTCTCACCTTTCTCCCAAGGGATGGGGGTGTCTTGACCAGCTTTTTCATCTTCTAGAGACTACAGGGTAATAAGGAGTTCCCTATGGTCCCTGCATTTATCTACTTTTATGAGCTTGAAGATAATGAAATTCCTTTCTTCAGTTGTTTTCGATGGAGGAGTTTGCGCTCACGTTCTTTGGTGTATGATTTACCCTCCCCACCTGAAGTCTGGGTTATACGTTTTTTCTTCACTTTCGGAGATTCTTGGAGATCATCCAAGCAGCACTACAGAGGGTGTAGAGTTCCCAGATCTTATGGAAGTTTCTCTTATACTGGTACATATCTTAAGTGTTTTTTCTTCTGGGTCCTTGATGACCTACTCTCATTGTGTTGCTATTGCATAGGTGCACCTGGTCTTGATCTGCTAGAATCAATGAAAGTTAAGGAGATAGCCTAGATTGAGCCTATATCTTTTCCTGAGTTGATGACATCGAACAACCTCTTCTTATTCAGTGTCGCATCTACTGCCAGGGATTTTGTTTTGCTTCCAGACTCTCCTACTTCCTCCATTCCTGAGTCCGATGAAGATGTCGGAGGATCTTCAAGAAAACACAGGAAGGACAGGTCTAACGATTCCTCTTCCTCGGGTGAGTCTTCTTTTGGGGTAGTTCTGCTCTCTTATGCCGGGAATAAGCTTCTCAGTACACTTGTAAAGACGGAGAAAGAAAGAGATGATCTGTAAGAGGATAACACACGCCTAAAGGAGGAAGTTCTTGGATTGAAGAAGCGACTTGAGGAAAACTGGAAGCTTTTCCCCTTTTAAACGATTTTGTTGTAACAGACTTTATGTCTTTTCTTTTTGGATGCTCGCTTGTGTTTATGAACATTGAATTTTAACAAGTTTCTCTCTTGCTTTGTTGTATGTCTATAAGCTGCATGGCTTATCTTAGCCCTACTAGGGCTCGTCTTGCACCCAAGTGTTCGTTTTGATTTTTGCTAATCGAGATGTTCATCATGAGCTGCGAGGTTCATATGCAGGGGGTGTAAAGTTCGTCGTGAGCTGTAGGGCCCGTTCATATGAACCTTATAGTTCATCCTGAGCTACGTGTCTCATCTGCATTTTATGAACTTAGGAGTCTTTCTGAGCTACACGGCTTCTACTCGTTTTGTGAACTTTGGGGTTCATCCTAAGCTACATGGCTCATCCTAATTTTTATGAATTGTGGAGTTCCTCCTGAGCTACATGGCTCCTCCTCTATTTATGAATGTAGGAGTTCATCCAGAGTTGCGTGACTCAGTTTTTGAACTGAAAAGTCCATCATTAGCTTTCTAGCCGTCTTGTGGTACTTTGAGCAGTGGACCTTGAGGTTGGAGGTCCTCATCGGTAGCTTCTTGACTACTTAAAAACTTTCTGAGCTATTGAGCTCGTTCATAGCTACTTGGATACTTTAAATCTATCTGAGCAATTGAGCTCGTCGGAAACTACTTGGCTACTAAAAAACTTTCTGAGCTATTGAGCTCATCGGTAGCTACTTGGCTACTTAAAAATTTTCTGAGCTATTGAGCTCATCGATAGCTACTTGGCTACTTAGAAGAATCTTGCTGAAATAAATGAAAAACTCGTTATTTTATTGATAATAATTCTCTTACAAAACAAACTCACTAAAAAAATCTTTTGAGATGTTCTGCGTTCCAAGAATGAGACAATATTTTCCCCTATTCGGTCTGCAATTCGTAATTCTCAAGTCTTATTACTCTGGAGATGATGAGAGAGCCTTCCAAATTAGGTCCTAATTTCCCATGAGAATGGTTTTTTCTTGCAAGCATGAGCTTCATAAGTACCAGATCTCCTGTGTCTAACCTTTCTGTCGTAGTACCTTGCAGTCTTCCTCTGGTAATTCTTAATATTATGCAGGGCTCTGTCCCTCATTTCATCTAGGAGGTTCAGGTTCAGTAGGAGTGATTCATCATTTCATTCGTCATCTACAAACTCAGTCCTAGGCGATAGGAGTCCCACTTCGACTGACGTCACTGTCTCAGTTCCGAAAACCAAAGCAAAGGGTCGTTCTTGAGTTGCTGACCTGACAGTTGTTTTGTAAGCCCATAGCACTTCTGGGACGTATTCCACCCATTTACCTTTTAGATTTTTCAGCTTGGTCTTCAAGGCTGCTTTTCTGGTTCTGATGGTGACCTTTACTTGTCCATTAGATTGAGGATGAGCTGGAGCTGAATAGTTCTTTATTTCTAGCTCGACACATAATATCTTAAACTTTGGATTGTCAAACTATTTTCCATTGTCAGATACGAAAGCTCTAGGAACTCCAAACCTGCAGATTATCGATCTCCAAACGAAGTCGTGAATCTTCTGTTCAGTGATTGTTGCCAAGGGTTCTACCTCTGCCCATTTGGTGAAGTAATCCACTCCTATAATGACGAACTTGCTCTGTCTCACACTGGTGGGAAGGGGTCCAAGTATATCCAAACCCCATTGCTGAAATGGCCAAGGGCTCACCCTCGAGGTCAATAACTCAGGTGGGCAATGGGGGATATTATCGTGTATTTGACAGACTTTGCATTTTTTAACCAAGTCTGTGGCGTCCTTGAGCATAGTGGGCCAATAGTACCCATGTCCCAATGCTTTTCCTGCCAAAACTCGAGCTCTAATATGATTGCCACAAATTTCCTCGTGAACTTCTCTGAGCACATAATTGTAACGCCCCAAAACTACCTTGAACGGCATTACATTCTAAAACCATATACATAATGAGAGCACTAAGATAATCCATCAATAAATAAATTTCATTCATCATATATATAATGTCTACAACATTATTCCAAAAGAATAGATACATCTAAGCCTTTACATTCCAAAAATCAACTAATGTAACGTAGCAAAAATAGCAAAAGAAAACTTGAATTTACATAGTCTCAAAATAAATTCTCAATTCTAGTACAAAAGAAGCTATATTTCTATATGTCCACCTTGGGTGGGGCCTCCATATACCCCTGCTCGTCAACTCCAAGATTCTCCTCTAGCGCCAGATCTGAAAAATGTTTAACTGTAGGGGGTGAGCATGAAGTTCTGTAGCAAAATCCTCCCAAACTCAAACAAGGTTTAGAAAAATGTAAAACAGGTCGGTCTCATTCATAAATAACATATAAAACTTTTGAAATAAAACCGGGACATTTAAGCAGATCTCAAGTTTAAGGAACAACAGTAATTTAATGAATAAGTTAAATCAATATACAATTAACAACTATTTCCAAACATAATTCATTCCACCATAAACTGTTTTCAACAAGTTTTTACGGAATCTCATACTTCCCAAAACTCTTGTAGAAACAATTTCTGGTATAATGAATGATAACTCACACTATATTCTGGTTTATTCCTAGTGCCATGTAGGTTGATTGTTTCTCAAGAATCTACCCAACGATTATACCTAGTCTACCCATTACAATCACTTCGAGAAAGGGCGTCTATCATCCCAATGGTAGTGAGGAATCCCTCCCCAAGAAAGGTATATCAACCCTAGTTCGAACTCCGGTGGACGATAGTGGTTGCATTACCAAATGATAATCCACTACAAGTGTTAGAAAACCATCTCACCCTCACTGGGATAGACTGACCTCTAACACTCTACGGCATCTCTCGATGACAATTCAAGTCCATCACAACAACTATACAATAAGAAAACTAATATATTCTCAATTTGCAAGCATATTTTAAAAATCCACAAATTCTTCATGTGACAATTTCAATAACCAATTATGAAAAATACAAGAGATCACAACTACATCATTTTATTACTTCACACAAAGTTCTATGATTCCAACATCAATAATAAAGGAAGAATTTAAGAAGAAAATTCATCACTCTCCAAAAACTAGGATTTTGAAACACAAAAAGAGATTTCATGGGTATTCAACCCTAACTTTGTTAAAAATATGTAATCTGTGCCCAAAAGACTAAGAGATAATGATTTTATATCATGTATATAACATTTAGAGCAAAACATACAAATATACATAAGCCCTAACTTCAATGTAAGAGAAAGAGAAGAAATCCCCTACTTGTGTTCGTAGATTTGAGTGAACGAGAGAAGGGTTTGGTCTTCTCGAACTTGAATCACCCTTGAATCTCCTACTTTTCCTCTTCTCTCTCCTCTCTAATGTTTCCTAGGGTTAGAATGGCTGAAATGAAGGCTAAGGAGGCATCATTAAGTATTTATAGTGGAAGGGGAACCGGCTGTTCGCGACTTAAAAATTTCAGATTTTTACAGCGACTACCGGTAGGTCGGGTACCTTGGATAATCAACTATCTGTTGACTACCAGTAGTTTGGTACACTAGGAGATTTATTACCTGTTGAATACCGGTAGTTCTGGTACACTGGGTAATCAACTACTTGTTTACTACCGGTAGTTCGGTACACTAGGAGATTAACTACCTGTTGACTACCGGTAGTTCGGTACTTAACTACCGATAGTTATTATCCAGATTTTGCCTACTTCACCTAATTTCATTTTCAATCCATTCCTACACCTCCAAAACCATCTCATACATGTTTAACAAGTTTTTTCGCATAAATCTTGATACCTACAAGTTCTATTGAAAATGTTTTCGATTCTTTACAAGTCGAAACTAAATTTTAGCTAAATATTTACTATTATCAACCTCAACACCTACCAAATATTACATCACACCAATGATTCACCTCACTCGTATTTATTTCTACTTTTCAGCTCTATAGGATTTATGCCTATCTCATCACCTATACTATCATGTGAAAATTAATTAATAAATAATTATATCACTATATGAATATAAACATGTGGGGGTTTACAATAATTAGCGTCTTCGCCTCCCACGCATTTAAGGAGAGGTGCTGAGAAACCTTGTTTGTACAGATTTCCCTGCAAGAGAGAAAATCTAGCTGACCTGACTCTCAGCTTTGCAACTTCCTTGAGATCTTCTGGTAAGACTCTATTTCGTAGGTACCCTAAGATGGGGTCCATCCAGTTCAGATGAGCTAGAACTGAAAACACTTCTTCTTCCTCAATGCTCACTAAAGGCTTTGCTAGGTGCTCCACTGGTATTAGTCTATCTAAGTTTTCTTGTGAAGCAGTTGCTAGCCTTGCCAAATCATCTGTCAGTGAATTCTTAAATCTGGCAATGTGCCTTATCTTGACTTGTACGAACTTCTTGATTAATTCTTGTACCATCCTGAGGTAAATGGCTATTTTAAACCCTTAGTCTCATAGGATTCTTTTATCTGCTTTACTATGAACTGGGAATCACTGCAGATTTTCAGCTGCTCTGCCTCCATTGAGTGAGCTAGGTTAAGCCCAACAATGACCGCTTCATACTCTGCCTCGTTGTTTGAAGCCTTAAACTCAAACCTAAGGTCATACTCAACATTTATTCTATCTGGGAGGTTAGAATTAAGCCTGTCTCACTCCATTGAGCATTGATAGCTCCATCTACTAACAGTTTCCATGTGAGGAGGTCAAGTACTAGCTGTATCGCCTCCATAGGTGCTACTGTCATAAATTCTACGATAAAATCTACCTTTTGATGGCAGTTCTTGGCTTATATCTGATATCAAACTCGCTGAGTTCTATAGCGCACTTAACTAGTCTTCCTGAGGACTTTGGTTTGTGCAACACTTGTTTCATCGGCTGATCTGTTGGGACCTCGATGGTATGAGCCTAGAAATAGGGCCTAAGTCTCCTAGCAGTTGTAATGAGAGCTAAAACAAGCATTTCTATCTTAGAATATCTCTCATCTGCCCCTTGAGAGCTCTGCTATAGTAGTAGACTGGTTGCTGAACTTTGTCTTGTTCTCTTATTAATGCTGCGCTGGTTGTGAAGTCTGAGACAACTAGGTAAAGAGTAAGCACCTTTCCCTCTAAGGGACTTGCCAAGACAGGAGGCGAGCTCAGATAATCCTTCAAGGCTTTGAACGCTTCTTCACCTCGTATATCCCATTGGAATGCCCTCTTTAAGACTTGAAAGAATGGTTGACATTTATCACTTGACCTAGACACAAAACGACTCTAGGTAACTATTCTTCTAGTCAGACGTTGAATCTCTCTTGTGTTGGATGGTGGTTACATATCGAGTACTGTTTTATCATTTTCTGGGTTGGCTTCAATTCCTTTATTGTTGACTATAAAGCCTAGGAACTTTCCTGCAGATACTCCAGAGGCGCATTTTACAGGATTGAGTTTCATCATATATTCCTTAAGGACCTAGAGCCATTCTGCTAGATGTTGGATGTGGAGCTCTGCCTTCAGTGACTTTACTAGCATATCATCAATATAGACCTCCATGGATGTCCCAATTTACTTTTAGAACATCATATTCACCAGTTGTTTGTATGTGGCTCTACCATTCTTCAACCTAAAAGACATGATTTGGTAGCAGTATGTTTCCTATTTAGTCATAAAAGAGGTCTTCTCCTGGCCGCTAGGGTTTATTCTGATTTGATTATAGCCTGAGAAGGCGTCTATGAAGTTGAGGAGCACATGCCCAGCCGTAGCGTCCACTATTAAATCAATCTGAGGTAAGAAAAAATTATCTTTAGGGCATGCTCGATTGAGATCAGTGAAATCAATGCAAAGTCTCCACTTGCCATTGATTTTCTTAACAAGGACCACATTTGCTAACCAAGTAGGGTAATCTACCTCCTTGATGACTTTAGCATGGAAGAGTTTGCTGACCTCCTCATTGATTGCCTTCTGGCGTTCTGGAGCGAAGCTTATTTGCTTCTGCTTGATGGATTTGCAAGTGGGATTCACGCTCAATTTATGCGTGATAACCGAGGGATCAATCCCTTCCATGTCTTCTTGCTTCCAGACAAACACTTCCATGTTCTTTTTTTAGGAATTGGATGAGAAGGTCCTTAATTTCTCTGTTCAATTTGGATCCAACGTAAACAAGGTGCTCTGGATTGTCGTCAAGCTGAACATGTTCTAGTTCTTCTGATGGAATTGGCTAGTGTCTAGCTCGTTTTTCATGTTGAACTCATTCAATTGGATGCTCTCAACTTCCTTCTGCTTCATCGAGATGGTGTAGCATTCTCTGGCCATATGTTGGTCTCCTCGGACCACTCCAATTCTATTTTATGTAGGAAATTTCATAATGAGGTGATAAATAGAGGCGATGACCTTCATGACATCGAGGAAAGGCCTTCCTAGCAGCATATTATGCGCAGAAGGGGCGTCTACCACTAAAAATTTTACAGCGATGGTGGCTTGATATGGGGATCCCCTATAGTGAGTACAAGCTGGATTGAACCCAAAGGTAACACCTTCTCCCCTGAAAATTCCAATAAGTGAGGACTTACTGGTTCTATTTTTTTTCCTGTCTATGCTCATTTTATCAAATACAGAGGCAAAAATAATATCCGTAGAGCTCCCGTTATCGATTAGAACGGGATGAACTGTCCTGTTAGCCACAACAACCCTTATTACCAGTGGATCATCATGGGGATGCTAACAGCCTTCCAAGTTTGAATTTGAGAAAGAGATGTCGGTGCTCAGCCCTGGTCCCTTAGAGACAGTATGTACCTCCAAAGCTTCACTAGCTCTGATCTTGCGCAGGTAAGCCTTTCTGGTTGAGCCGAACTCTCCACTTCTTGCAAATCCTCCAGATATCACCCTGATTTTTTCTAGAGGTTATTGATGTTGGGCTGGGGCTTGCTGCCGAGGTGGTGGAGGCGGAAGAGTTTGGTTCTAATTGTCATGGGCAACATAGCGGTGTAATTGCCCTCATTTAATCAGGAACTCAATCTCTTTCTTCAGTTAAATGCAATCATCAGTGTGATGACCATGATCCCCATGGTACTCACAGTACTTGGTTGGATCCCTCTTGGCTAGATCTGCTGTCATCCAAGGTGGCCATCTCAGAAATTTCTCGTTTTATACTTCATACAAAATCCCCATTTTCTCCTTTTTCTTCTCTTCTTTCCTTTCTCCTTATGTAAGGAAGAGCTCCCCACCTTGGAGAGAAGGGCCTCTGCGCCATTGATGTATTTCTCTACCTTAGCCAGCACTTCAGCCATACTCGCCTGAGGGTTTTTTGATATGGAGAACATCAGGTCCTTGGATTGTACTCCCAGCCCAGCTATGAAAGCGGTAATGACAAACTTTTTATCTAGGACATCCACTTTCAGCGACTTCGAATTGAACCTTTGGACATAGGACCTTAGGTTTTCATGGGATCCTTTCTTCACATTTAACAAATGGTAACTTAGCTTTCTGTAAATTCGAGCTCCTATAAAATGGGATACAAATAATATAGATAGCTCTTTGAAGGAGGATATCGTTGCTGGGGGGAGCCTATTAAACCATCTATGGCAGTACCCTTCAACGTAATGGAAAAAGCTCTGCAACGCACAAGATCGTGATATCCATGCTACTCCATCTGATTCTTGTAGGTATTGAGGTGATCTACAGAGTTTTTGGTTCCATCAAAAACCTCAATTTGTGGCATTCTAAACTTTGGAGGGAGTGGGAAATGCAGCACTCCGGTGGTGAATGGGAGTCAGTCTACTGCACCAGGACGTCTATCGTAACTAGAGCTTTGCTCCTCACTGCCTCCTTCATGTGGCTGAGCTCTTGATGGATATCCTTGAAACGCTGCTCCTAGTATTGTTCTCTCATTTCTTGCTAATATGGGAATAAATCATTCTTCTCTACCCCCTCATTTTGACTTTATACTTCTTCATTGTGTCCATTCCTAGGGAATAGATGGGGAGCTTCCCTGATGATCTGGTTGTTTTCTTCCCTTTCATTAATTTCTCTGAAGGGGTCGAGGTGTGATTTTTCTCTGTAGAGTGGGTTATTCTGGCCTTCATGGGCCGGCTGTGCTTGCTGAGGTTCGTGTAAGAGCTTCAAGAGTTCTTCATTTTGTTGAAGCAAGCATTGGTTAACCAGGTGGAGGGCTTCTAATTCATTGTTCGGTGGGGGATTCATTACGGACGGATTAGCCTCTGGGACATCCTCGATGTTCCTACCATTGGTAGCTTCCATTCGATCCTGCATTCACGGTGGTAAATTTACTTGACTTCTGCTCATGTTGCGGGTTGAGACTATCAATCACTGAGTGATTAGGATGTTTGTAACCGAAACAGTCATTCCCACAGTCGGCGCCAAACTGATGGTGTAAATTTACACGGACGAGCAAAAGTTGTGAACGGTGTTTAAATAGTGTGAATCTGAGCTACAAGACTCGTGGGGATTACTGTATAATCTAGAGAGATTTGGGGCTTTGAACAGTAAAAGTATAGTGGTTCACCGACTCAAGAGCTGGGCTAGTCCACTCTTCAATGGAGGCTCTTGCTCCTTAAGCTTTTCTTTTTTTTTTTGATTGCTCCGATTCTTTACAATGTAACATCTAGAAAAAAATTAGGGTTCCCCTATTTTACAATGGAGGCGTCATACAACATTTATAGAGCTACTCTGCCAAGATCCTTGCCTTTCATGCATGAAATCCTCCTTAATTTTAGGAGAGGATCTTGATTCATTGAGAGTTTTGTGCCTTGGATGTAGCTTTCTATTACTTCGGGGTACCCTCATATCATCCAGCTACTCTCCTATCATTTCCGCTATTATTTCGTATGGGGGAGCTCTGGCTCCTAGTCCTCCGGGTTCTTCAGGTTTTACCTGACCTCCTGGTCTAACCTTAGACCCCGACCTCGTACTTAATCGAATTTCATGTGGGGTATCATCATCTTTAAATAGTTTGGTTTTAAAGATGATTGATATATGGTTTACAGGTAATAATAAACAAAAGTTGATTGACTATTAAACTATTTGCACTCAAATCGTTCATTTGCAAAGAGGGTTCTAATCCAAATTGTGATCCTAACAAGGTTTATAAATCATGTTTAGGCTTGGTCCATAAATTCTTATTTTATTTCATCCTCAGCTCGGCTCCAACGAGTCAAACTTGAGCTTGTGGTTGAGTTTAAATGTGACTTCAAATTTATAATCTACATTGAACGTTTTCTTCAATATGAATAAATTGATTCGAATATTTTTTACCATTAAAAAATATATATATACTTGGAATAACCCGTACCTGAAGTCACGGTGTAACTAAAAAAATTTAACATTAAATTTAAATGCGAAATAATCAAGCACTGAACTTGGACACGTACTAAATTGAAAATATAAACTCATCCTATATCACGTGTCTGAAGGCACTAAACATATTTTCTTAAACACAAAATAATCAAAACAATGAATATAAACATGCAATTTATGTTAAAAATCGTTTGGTCATTTTTAATATCATGACTTTAGTGAAATAAAAAAAAGTCAAATGTTTTCGTTTCAATTATTAGAGAGATGGTTAAAGCCTGAATGTACTATAATTATTTTGTTCTTTTAAAAATATTTAGACATAATTTCCTCTAAAAATATGATCCCAATAGAATATCAACCTGTATAGACAATCAATAAAATATTAATTACACAATTCACCATCTAAAAAACAAACAAACTGTGAAACCAATTACAATCCTCAACTTATATTGCATCAATTCAATCAAATTGTGTTATCTATTTTAAACGAAGACTCACAAAATAATTTGAGATGTCTATACAATGAATCTAGTAAAATGTACGTGTTTGTACAATAATATATGCATGTAAAACAATAGAAAATCATTTTTCCTATACGAACAACTATATGAATACTTGTAAAAATGATAGACAAACAACTTTAATCACACAAAATAATCAAACACGAAATAATCAAACACTGGAGCAAGTGTTATGGTTGGGATTGGTATAACTGGAGCAACCTCCTAGAACCACTCATCCAACCTATAGAATTTATAGTGCGGATTGGATTTAATCCCATCCCTGCTCGTCAAAAATAGTGAGACATATCTCATTTGCTCTACTTTACAAGCAGCTTTCAGATGACTGGAATTTACTCCCTCTTGTTGGTCGATTTTGTCGGAGAATCTCACAACTTCATAATATTGGAGAAACAAACTCAGGAGTGGTAATCTTATTGTCTCTCTGACATGTTGAATAAACCTGTGAAAACGATTATGACTTGATAAATAAATGGTTGCTAAATGGGAGGTTTCAGTCATTGTTATTTTCTTTCATGTTCCATGGAATCAAAACAGTTAGCATGCTTTACTGGAAATGGTTGAGGGTGAGCTCTTGTCTCCACTTTGTTTTGCATTCTAAAACATGCACTATGATCAAATGAAACATGAAAAACCAGCCCACATTTACAAAAAAAAAAAATTGATAAGCAATTGTTGTAATTTCAACTTAAAAAGGGTGATAGTCACAAAATCGGTCACAAAAGGGTATTATTATTCATTATCGGTCACAAAAACATTGTGATATTCATATCCGGTCACAATCAATTGTAATTTCATCTTTAAAAAATGAAACTTAATTTATAAAAATAACTTTTGATACAATATTGACATTTTTTTTCCATGAGGTAGTGCTATCCTATATTTCATTTAGAGCACTATTTTTGCTCTGCTGCCCAAATTAAAACTCAAATATTGTACATATCATAAAATAGCAAAGGAATTATCCAATGGTTAGATTTGGTCAATGAGAAATACTTGCTTGTTTTCTTTCCATACCATTGTCACCTGTTTAATGTTCGTTAAAATGCCACACACCAAAACCATGACTTCAGTAATCATGACTATACAAATGCAATGACTAATGGATGGGTTATAAATTATCCGATAAAAATTCAAAGATAAACTATTGAACTTGAGTCTTACTTGGCCAATTAGTGGGTTATAAGTTGCCCCCACTGAAAAGCAATCTTGGCTCTGCCTTGTGCGTGTGTGTTATGTATGATGTGTGCCTGTGTTGGGTGTGTTGTGTTGTGTTGTGCGCGTGAGTACAAAAAAGTGAAGGGAAAGAGTCAAAGACGGGGGTAGAAAGGGAGTTACCTGTGGTGGTGGCAGCGAATGTATTTTGTTCGTGGTTCTTTGAGAAATTTCATCAAACATGTGGTGGTTGTGTCTCCACTACTTTCCTGTATCTAGAGAAAGATTATCAAAGATGCATGACAACAACCTGTCTCAAAAACTGTATTAATCAATTAAGTTTGTAGCATTAAAGAATAAACCAAAGACTAAAAAAAAACCAGTGAACTAACTACAGGTTGCAGTAGCATGAACAAAACTTTTAAGTTCAAGATGCAAGCAAAGAAGCCAACTAATAGCAAATGAATTATCCAATGGTTAGGTTCGTTGGTCCGAATTAACCTTGAAGGGAATTTGGTCAATTTGTCCACCCCTAATTCAAAGAACACAAATCAGCCAAAATAAATCACTCATATCACTCTCTGGGGGGGGGAGAAGTAGACTAACCTTGGATCCATTTGTCCACCCGTAATTCAAAGAACACAAACCAGCCAAAATAAAACACTCATATCACTCTCTTTTCCTTTACAACTGAGAAGAGAAAGAGAATGGGGGTGAGAGGTTAGCTGGAGTTGCAGGATCGCCAAAGAGAGATGAGAGAAATGAGTGAAAGAGAAGCAACAAAGAAAAGCTAGAGGAGAAATGTGTGGGGGTGAAGGGGTTAGCATACAAAAATGGGGAAAGAGAGGGGTACATAGTAACTTTTGTGTGTGTCACGTGGCTGTGTACAACAGAGGGGCCCAATAACGTTAAGAGGGAGGTGATGAATGTGATAAGATGATTTTGAGAGAAAAAATATGTTGAATATAAAATTCAACTTCTATTTTATTTTATTTTGTTATATAAATTTAACCTCTTTAGGTAATAGCGCGTTGAAAAAGAAACTACTCATTTTCTTTGCAAATCCATTCAATATTTGTCTCCTTTTATAGAAGCCATCAACTCGAACGAAATTTCCCCAAAGTGGAAACCGTAGTGGGAACGAAACAGCCTCCAACGCCCACAATTCTGACTCCCCTCTTCTCCTGACTAAACACCCACAAAGATACTAAAATTACAAGATGACCTAAAAATACTTAAATTACAAGATAACTTATATAAGCACCCTTGAGTTTTTTGAAAATCACATAGACAATCTTAAATATTTTTTAAGATTACTACACACACCCTTCTTATTTGTTTTATTGGGTGAGTTGCAGCATTCTTATAACCAACCCCCTAATGTAAGAGGTATTTTCTTAACTTTAGAATGTTATAGGGTGAAATTTTAATTTAGAAAATTTTGGGGTCTAAGTAAAATTATCAGAATCCAATATTAATACAAGTGATTGATTAAACTACCAGCATTCGTCCAATGTTACCATTCGCCACCAAACAAAGCCCCACCTCTCTCTCTCTCTCTCTCCCCCCTCCCTCTTCTCTCTGTCCGACAACGAGAAAAGCGAAATTCTAGTGAAAGAGAATATAGCGAGGAAAATTTAGAGAGAGAGCAGAGGCTTCACAAACTGTAACAATGGTGGTCTTTAGGGTTTCTAGGGTTTTCACGATTTAAATTTAATTTTTATAATGGAAATGCCTGGTAGACGATCGAATTACACGTTGCTAAGTCAGAATCCCGACGACCTCCACCACCACCAACCACCGCCGCCGAAGTTCGCGGGCGGTGGAGGAGCTCCATTCTACGAGTCTCACTCTGGGGAGAAAAATAAACCTAAGGCAGACAGAGGATTCGATTTGGACTTGATCGATCATCGGGCAGTTCAGCCGCAGAGTCGGATCGGGCTGCAGAGGCAGTCGAGTGGAAGTAGCTTCGGTGAGAGCTCGATTTCCGGAGATTTCTACCTGCCGTCGCTCTCGAATCCCGATGGACTTGGAAATTTGCATGAAGGCGTTGGTGGAGGAGCTGAATTATCAAGGTTGAAGGCGCTGGAGGTTAGTGGTGGTGGTGGTGGGGTATCTTCATCGTCGAAGAGTTGGGCGCAGCAGACAGAGGAGAGTTATCAGTTACAGCTGGCGTTGGCGCTACGGTTATCTTCTGAAGCTACTTGTGCGGATGATCCTAATTTTTTGGATCCGGTGCCAGATGAGACGGCGTCAAGGTCATCGGCGTCTTCTGCTTCTGCAGAGGCTATGTCACATCGATTCTGGGTACGGTTGATTCTGCTCTATTTCCATTGCCCCTTATTAGCTGTTTTATCTGAAGTCTAACTCTGAGATAGCTTGAAAAGTTCGTATGAGGATGCATTTTTTTTTTATTGAACTGCATATGTTGGCCGAAAAATTATGGCAAACAATGAATGGCAAGTAAATTAATGATGTGTCTGGCAGCATGGCATTGGGGTTTTGAATTGGAATTGGATGCAGATGGCTACATTCATGATGCTTCTGGCTGCATGGATTTGAGTCTTGGAGTTGGAATTGAAGAAAACACACTCGGATTTTGCAAATTTTCTTCTGATTCCATGGAATTACCCTCATGCTATGATGCCCAATGTATCTAAGGGATGATTTTCCATTGGATGTGGTTAGGGGTGGTTGTGGAGACCATGACTACAGCCGAGAACTAGATTTCCAGTTTCAGTGCCTGTGTTCTTGATGACTGCACTGGTAGGAGTAATAACTTTACTTACCCTTGATGGGAGGTGTTGATTTACCGCACTTGGATTGCATTAATTCATGTACAGACTAAGCCGGGAAGGAATTGGCCTTCTGGAATGTGTGCACAGATTTGATTTCTAAAAGATGCTTGACTTGCCTTACTCAAGCTGACCTAGTTGTTATGCTATGTAAAACAGATGTTTTTGTTTTCTCGGATTTTGCATAACATGCTGTTACTTATCACAAATAAAGACTTTTCTTTCTTTCTGTTTGTCCATATCTTTCAGTTATAAGACGGTGCATTGAAAAAGACCAATTATCAAAATTGTCAGTTATCATTTTGTTACTTGGGATGCATTGAAAAAGACCAATTATCAAAATTGTCAGTTATCGTTTTGTTACTTGGGAAAATATATCTTTGCATACAATAAACAATTCATGTGCATTTTACTATTGATTTTGTATGAATTATGTTGCATCAGGTAAATGGTTGCTTATCATACTTCGACAAAATTTCTGATGGATTTTACTTAATTCATGGGATGGATCCATATGTATGGACCATATGTACTGATTTGCAAGAGAGTGGCCGTATTCCATCTATTGAATCATTGAAGGCTGTTGATCCTGGAAATGAGTCTTCAGTTGAAGTTATGTTGATTGATCGACATAATGATCCCAGCTTGAAGGAACTACAAAACCGAATTCACGAAATGTCCCGTAGATGCGTCACCACCACCGAGGTTGTTGACCATCTTGCAAAGCTCATATGCAATCGCATGGGGTGAGTTTCTGGCACCTTTTATAAAAAATCTCCAAGAACTATATGTTTCTATTTTATACTCTAACCAAGTTTTATTTCCATCATAAGGGGTGCAGCTTCCACTGGAGAAGATGAATTGGTTCCCATCTGGAAAGTGTGCAGTGACGATCTCAAGGATTGCTTAGGATCTATCGTTCTCCCAATCGGTAGTCTCTCAGTTGGCCTCTGTAGCCACCGGGCCTTGCTATTCAAAGTATGAGTTAGAGACTATATCTCAGAACCAAAATTTTCAGTCCACATGGACTAATGTTTCTATTTTAGTTTCACCTGATTTTTTTTGTTTCTTGTTGGTTATATTATTGTTTGTTGTCGTTTTTGTTTGTTAAATTACATTCATCCTTTGAAACTTCCAAGCATGTATATAAGATTCTTACTTGTACCCCACCTCCCCTTTATTTCTTCTGCATAAAGTCAAACTGGGAGGCTTCATTTGGTTCAGCACGAGCTCTTGTAAGTTTGATGGCATTTATATGCACTTCAACTAACATGATTTCTGCAGGTGCTAGCTGATACAATTGATTTACCATGTCGAATTGCCAAAGGATGCAAGTATTGTACGAGAGATGATGCTTCCTCTTGTCTTGTTCGGTTTGGGTTCAACAGGTATACTTTCATAATAACCATGGGTGCTGTTTTCTTTTTTCTTTCTGGAGCAAAATTGAGATTTGAAATCCAAGTACACCCAATGTTAGATGCCTTCACCGTACTATAACAGTATTGGTAATAGGATGGATTACCATATAGCAATGCATTTGCTTTAGCCAAAAAGTGTTTAGATATCAACAAAATTTGTTGTTATTGTCTCTATGTTACAGTAATTTTGGTTGAATTTCCTAACTTATTTATTTTTAGTAATTGGGTGGCGTGGCCCTTACTGCGTACCTCTCCTTTCCTTCACTAATTATCATTTCTCAATGAAATGGTATGTATTGGGCATTCGTATAGCTGACTGCGAAATTTCTAACATTAATGTTTTGTCTTTAGTCTGAAGATTTTGCCAGTGGTTTATCAGGAAGGAGAAGGGTGGAATATAAAAAACGGGTTTGTTTTATGTGAGCTTCTTCTCTTCATCCTCCTTACCCCCTTCCTCCCAACCTCAACCAACCACATGCTACAAAAACTTAGGTGTAACAAGATACTGGTCAGTCATAATTAGGGTGAAGTACGAACAAATGGTACTTTGTAGTGTCTTCCTGGAAGGTGGCTTGGTAATAAACCTGGAGTTTCTAATCTGACCTGAGTATATACTACTTGTAGTTCTTGAGATCAGTTTATTCATGGATTTATTTTAGTTTGGACTATGGGAGATACGGGTATGAAATGGTTTCTAAATTATTTCTGATGCTGGAATTGTAAGTTTTTACTTGCAGCCTGCACAAACATGCTATTATTTTTTTGCCTTATGGGGAATTGAATTTTCAAATTTAGTTTTTGGACCTGGGCGACTTATTTTTTAACTCATGGGATAACTTCTATGGCAGCAAAGCTTAATTATTATTCTTCTTTGCCCAACAACCTACTCTATTTGATCGAAGGGATGTCTGTTATGTCTTAATAGATGTATTCAGTTCCTTTGGAACATTACATAGGTCAGTCTAAGATAATAGGCAGTAATACGTATTATCTTTTATTACAGGGAATATCTTGTTGATTTAATTGGTAAGCCAGGATGCTTATGTGAGCCCGATTCTGTGCTAAATGGTCCATCTTCCATTTCAATTTCTTCACCCTTGCACTTTCCGCGATTCAGAGGAGTTGAACGTACAGTTGATTTCAGGTCACTAGCAAAACAGTATTTCGCAGACTCTCAATCACTTAATCTCGTTTTTGATGATTCTTTGACAGGTGATCTCTTGAACTCTTCAAAAATATATTTGAATGGTATAGTGACTTATGGTTTTTTCTATTCTTATAAATGTCTTTATTATGTGCCACTTTCTTCAATTTCTCCACTGGGAAATTAAACATATAAAGGCTAGAAACTGTTAATGATTTCAATTCAAGGATGGTGGTAGCTCAGTTTGGTCTTTGACCTTCTATTGCATTGTAGTAGAGGCAACAAGCATATTGTGAATTACTGGTCAGCTGGAAAAATCTTTGCAATTTTTCTGTGCATGAATTCTAGTTATTGTCTTCTTGCTCATGACTTAAGTTATTTACATTCCTTCTGTTCTCTTTAGTTGTTAAATTGATTTCATGGGAAGCATGCTTGACACATCAAATGTGGTGTTTCTGGCATATTTCTCATGTTGATTGAACTGTTGTTTCAGTGATCATCCTTCTGATTTGAGTCTCAGGGTTACGAAGATTGATTATCGTTATGGTTACAGGTGCTGCTATTGATGGAGATGCCGGAGACTCCATGTATCCCAAGCAATCAGATAGGTGTGGCGTGGGTCGAAACCTCCCCATAACCAGTTCAAGCCACAGTGATGAACCAATAAATGCCTGGCAAAAGGCTTGTGATAAAGATTCACAGCCTTCCAAAATATGTAATTTTCAGAATGATATAAGCTCAGCAAGCATGGTCGGAGATCGAGTCCCTTTAAAGCATATCCCACCAATTGGGCATAGAAATAATGTTCAACCACTTATAATGTTGTCTGATAGTCAACTGGTTCCAGTTAAACCAAGTAGAGAATCTACCCTTGATATGGACGATTTAGACATACCTTGGAGTGATCTTGTTTTCAAAGAGAAAATTGGAGCAGGTAATTTTCCTCTCTGGCTTGAATATATTGCTGAGTGCATACACCATGGACGTTGTGTGGTGTCGAAGGGCAGTCACCTAGGAAGCTTTACTAAAAGAAATGACTTGCATTTTCAGGTTCTTTTGGCACTGTCCACCGTGCTGACTGGAATGGCTCTGTAAGTCATTCCATCTTTCTGTGTTCAATCATATTCTTTAGAAGTATTCATGCTCAGATACCTGTATAGGCAAATGGAAGTTTATTAGTGTGGCACCATCTTATGGGGTTTCCGTTGTTGATTTTATCTTATAGGTTTGGTGATGTTAATTCATGGTAGCCTAGTTGGAAATAGTTTAATCCTTTGAGTTGGGTAGAGAACTAATAAATAATCTTATATTGTTGATATAGTTGCTGGCCTCTAGTTGATTGTAGACATTTAGTAGTGTTAATGTCATAGAGTGAATTATTTATCATATTATCGTTGCCTACCATATGTAGTGTAATTGTAGTTATGTTGAAGAATTCCGTCAATTGTGCTTTAGTTTTGGTTGATCCTTGTGCAAGAGTGCACTTTTTTGAGACTAGAGCCAATGAAGTTCAATTTTTATGAACTTCGTTTTAGTGCAAGTGTTTCTTTAGTAGTAGTAATGCTCACATTACTATCACAGATGTGTGTACAAAAAAAAAATCGAAGAGGTTATATTTCTATGAAGGTCTGTGCCATTTAGATTGCAGACTATTTTTTGGCTGTTGCCATCGTATCTCTCATATCAAGGGTTTGTGTACACAATAATCTACAACAGTGTTCTTAATGCAATCAACAACCTGATGAATATTGTCAATCATGTTTTCCGTGTGCATGCACTATTGACAGATGGCACATTCTTTATGATCTGTAAGGTTTCATTTTGATGTGGCACTTAGGAATTTTTCCGTAAGTTCAACATCATCTTGCTGCTTTTACTTTATAGAAATAATTTTCTTTCGTTGGTCCTTTTTTGTTAGCACCCTGTTAACTTCAAGGATTTAGCCCACTTTGTATCTCATCATTTTACTAGATTTTTTCAGAGTTGGCCAATGGTGGTTGGTAGTATTCTAGGTTTGTGGATGGCGTGCCCTTATATTTGGAAGCCTTACAAAAGCTGTAACTTTCAGGATGTGGCTGTAAAGATTCTCATGGAGCAAGACTTTCATGCAGAGCTTTTCAAGGAATTTATAAGGGAGGTAAGTGCAATCTAACTTTCTGGGTATTTTTGGCTCCAAGCACGAGGAATATCGGATCAAACTAGTGGATTCATTTTAAAAAAACCTTTATTATTAATTACTGGGATTGTTCTAATGCTGCTGTTTTTTAGGTTGCAATAATGACACGCCTGCGGCATCCAAATATTGTGCTTTTTATGGGTGCTGTTACGCAACCTCCTAACTTGTCCATAGTCACGGAATACTTATCAAGGTTTTGTACTGTCTCTTTTCTCTGACACCCTAATGATGGTCCACCTTTTTCTCATCAATTATTGTGACCATATTTTGCCATCTTGAGACTTTTGGCCTGACTTGTTTGTTGTGATATTGACCATGAATGGCAGAGGTAGTCTGTATAGACTATTGCGTAAACCTGGTGTCAGAGACGTCTTGGATGAGAGGCGCCGGTTATCTATGGCTTATGATGTGGTATGTGATTGGATTTCAAAGATTGCTTCTTGTTAAATAATACGTACATGATGTATGGATATCACCTTAGTCATTGGCAGGTTACTATTTCATCATCATCATCGTTGCCTCAGCACTATCTTTATAGTCTGTGTTTGTGCGTGTTAAATCATTGTTTATATTTCCAAGATGTTTTGATTTTGATGTGTAACTGTTGTTTGGTGTAGGCTAAGGGAATGAATTATCTTCACAAATGCAATCCTCCCATTGTTCATCGAGACTTGAAATCTCCGAATCTTTTGGTTGACAAAAAATATACAGTGAAGGTAAGAAGAAGGATCTCTTGAGCAAAGCAGATGGCTAGCTGCTACCAGTAGCATGATCAATGAGTTGGACAACTTAACTTTGTTTATTTTTAATTTATGGTAGCATTTACAAAATGGAAGTTTAGGTTCACATGAAGCCATGTGGATTGCATTTGTAGGCATTTTTGACAATTAATGTTTGGTAGCCAACTAACCAGTGCATTCAGTTTTTCTGTTCACCTTGGACCTATTGTTGCAAGGGTCCCTTGTTAAAAATTAACTTGTTGACCAGTTGGAAATTGAGCATGGTAAAAATATTGTACAGGATGAAGTTGCTTGGTAGGAAAGTGTTGGAAATTTAATATGTGATTTATACACTGGTCATATCCATCAATAGATAGTGAGGAAAGATTCAGGTATTGAAGTGATATTCACCTTAGAATCTTCAGATATGACATCAAATCTCTTCAAGTCCTTTTTGCCAATAAAGTTTTTGGAAAAAAGGACGTCTGAAGTCTAATTGGTGTCATCAGGTGTATGGTGCCTTGGTTAGAAGTTGCAGGGAAGGGTGTAACCTTCGTGGAATATGTGGATTAATTGCTATTTAAATTGTACCCTTGATGCCATCTCTTATTTTCTGAAGATTGTTGCACGAGACTCATATTTCTCATAGATTTTGTGGAAAGTTCCCCAGACCTGATTGTAATTATGGGAGCATGTCCAGTGTGGGCCTTGCTAAACAGTAAGATTTCGTGGTAGAGGTAGTTGTTCTTTGGGATTCTGCAGAGGATTCTGCAGAATGGTGTGTCCCATCCCCTCTCTCTTTCTGAAGTTCTTTTGTATTGGTCTATTCCTCAGTGAAGGTGGATTTTCAATATTAATTCAAGTGTTGGATTTCCATTCAATATGTTGGGGCTTGGTTTTGTTGAGTTGAGCTGAATTGTGTTTCCAGTCTACATGTGACCATAATCAAGGATGGAGCTATATATACAGGAATTGTCAATATGTGACCATATATTATTTGTATCATTTCTAGTGAGTATTTGTTAGATGTTTTGTCTTTGGTTTTGTTACTGCTTATCAGTGTTGAACTCTCCTCGTTTTTCTGTGTATGCCATTCCTTCTTCCTTACATATCTAATATGTTCATTTAGGTATGTGATTTTGGTCTTTCCCGTTTAAAAGCAAATACATTTCTTTCATCAAAGTCAGCAGCAGGAACTGTAAGTTTTATTTATTTTAATCACACCATCCAATGGCTTCATTCCTAGATTTTGCAGGGTGATTTCTATCGCACAATAAAAGCTTATTTGCTCTATTTTGATAGCCTGAGTGGATGGCACCAGAAGTTCTTCGTGATGAACAATCAAATGAAAAGTCGGACGTGTATAGCTTTGGCATAATTTTATGGGAGCTTGCAACTTTGCAACAACCTTGGAGTAATTTGAATCCAGCTCAGGTTTGTATAGATATAATATATTCCGAAAAGACATCTTTGATATTCTTGTTGATGTATTTTGCTTCCTTGCTTGGGAGGGAGACTGGCCTTTTAGAACTGTCTATGAATGTGTGTTATAGTAATTGGATAAAGTGGTAGAAAGTGCTAACCAGTGATCAGGTTGAAGGACTTAGAATGGACAACTTTGTAGAAACAAAGCAATTTCCTTAGCAGCATTAGTCATTGCTGATTTGACCTGGACAACTTATATTTGGCGGTAAAAAAATAAAAAAGACAATTGAATTCCTTTATAATACTAGATTATTCTAAAAGATAAGTGAACTCATTTTCAGTGCTAGATTGAGTCTAAAACTCCTTCATTTTGTCGAGAACTCAAAATGTCTTCTGATAGCGTGATTAATGGATGATGGTTTCATATTTGCAGAGAGTTTTCTGATTTTGTTTTTTTTGTTTTTGTTGTAAAATTAATAAGTTGCAGTGGCAAATTTTGATTTGTATGCATGTGTAAAGATGATCTGCTTCTCAAAGCAGTTTGGTTATTATCGGCTGCAATATCATTTGATTTTCACTCTCTTCGTGATTTTGGGGTCCCCAATGCGTGCTAAAAAATATATTTTGATGTTCTATTAAATTTTCTTCTTTTTTGGGTTGTTTTTTGGGGGTGGGGGAGGTGGTGGTGGGGGGGGGAGACTAGGCATAGTAGGTTTTCTATGCTTTCTACGCATGTTGTATGGATTTGATCACAATGTTTCTCCCGCGACTTCATTGCATCAGAGTAACTAATTGAAATTTCCTTAAATATGACAACTTAGATATGAAGTAGAATTTTTTTTTTTAGCCATGGTGGAGATCAACTCAACTCACCAAAGCTTTGTGCCAATGTTTTTGGGGTAGGTTACATGAATCGTGTTATGCCATTGAGCTTTATCAAGGGAAATGTTTTCAGTTAAACCATAAGTTATTATATAATTCTTTACGATTTTATTTAAAGTTAATTTTAGTCATACTTTACCTACGTTTATTTTTAATAGCTATCATATCACTCTTTCTCGCTGGTGCCGTAGGAGGCTATCTTTAAATATGTCTAAACCACCTATGTCGATTCTCCCTTAACTTATCTCTTATTTGTGCTACCTCTATTTTTTCTTGGATATATTTGTTCATAATTTTATTTTTTCTAGTTTTATCACATATCTATGTTAACAATCTCATTTCTACCACATTCAACTTTTGAACATGTTTCTTAGTTGTCCAACACTCAGGACCAACATAGCGGGTCTTGTAGCTGTTCTATAGAATTTTCCTTTTAACATAAGGGTTTTATGTCTATCACACAATACACCGGAAGTATTCCTCCAGTTAGTCCATCTAGCATTAATTCTATACCTAACATCATTGTCAAATTACGCTCTCTATGAATAATAGACCCTAAATATTTGAAGTGTTCACTTTTTGATATCTCTTGATCTTCAATTTTCTTTACTTCCTGATTTCAATTTCTTCTTTTGCTAAGTTATGTTTCATATACTCACTTTTAGTCCTACTTATTCCAAATCCTTTTGATTCTAGGGTTTCTCGCCAAATTTCTAGTTTATTATTAATTTCTTATTTATTTTCATCAACTAATACAGTAGTGTCCGCAAATAACATACACCTCGGGAACTCATCTTGAATGTGTCTAGTCAATTCATCCATAGTCAATGCGAAAAAATATGGATTTAAAGTAGAACCTTGATGTAAACCTATAGTAATTGGGAATTCCTTAGTCTCCCCCACCGTTGTTCTCACTAAAGTCACTGCATCTTCATACATATTTTTAATAACACCAATATACCTAATAGGAACAATTTCCTTTCCAAGACCCTCCATAAATCTCTCTAGTCACTCTATCATATCTCTTCTCTAAGTATATGAAAACTATATGAAGGTCCTTATTTTTCTCCCTATACCTCTCTATTAGTCTCCGCAGTAAATATATAGCCTCCATTGTTGATCTCCCAGCATAATTCCAAATTGATTCTTAGAAACCGTTGTTTGTACCTTTAATCTTTGCTCGATCAACCTCTCTCATCTCTCAAAGTTTCATTGTATCACTGAAATGTATCACTAACTGAAATGTTTTTATTTCTTCTTATATCAAGTACTTTGTTTTTAATCTTTTAATTGTATTTTCCTTGCGGCCAGTTCAGGTTATCTGCTTACTGGTTTATCCAAGAAGTTGCATATTCATTGTGCATCAGATAGTGTTTTGAGCTCATTTAAGTCATGAGACATAAGTTCATCGTATATTGTTCTGTAGGTTGTAGCAGCTGTTGGTTTCAAAGGAAAAAGGCTCGAGATTCCACGTGATCTAAATCCTCACATAGCTGCTATAATTGAGGCATGCTGGGCCAAGTGAGTTGAAAGTCTTGTTTGATTACTTGACTTCTGAGTTTGAGTCCTATATTTACTTTTAGATCTTGGCTTGGTCTTCATTGATTTAGCTTTGATTGTATGCAGTGAGCCATGGAAACGGCCTTCCTTTGCCAGTATCATGGAATCCCTGAGATCATTACTTAAACCTCTTGCACCTCCATCAGGCCGTGCAGACATGCCCTTACTCACTTGAAGGCATGGAACTCCTGGAAAGTATTAGTTGTGCACATATATCGCATTTGTTCATGATCTAATTTTTAGTGGGGGAGCATTCCTCAGAGGATTCCAGGTAAGTATCTATCGATTATCAGCATCGAGGATCTAAACCATTGTTTTGTGGCTGACATTTTTTGATAAAAAGAGTAGAAAACTTGGAATTTTTAATTGGCCTCCCCAACACCAGCAGCTTCCTGGTTTTCAAAGTTTTTGAACTTGCATAAACTTGACTATTTAATGAAGAGAGGAGCAGTGCAGTGCTATAGACTGTGACCCCAAGATTAATGTTGAGAACTGAATACCACATAACTTTCGCTGGTTGTCTTAAAAGAGGAATCTGATCTATCAGTTGCGTTCCCGTATTACAGGCTGCATATTGTAGCAAAATTCTAATTTCTGCATTTCGTGATTTTATGCAGGCTCGTTGTACATATGTTCACATTGGCTATCGAGAATACTGATTTTTTACTGGACTTGAAAAGCTGTCTTTGCCATCGCAGAAGATCAGTCATTGCAATTTCACCCACACTCTACCATGTATTGTTTGCCCAAGCAATTCTCAGCGCTATCATTGAAATTTATGCAAATATTTTTGCTCATAATTTTGTATGTATGCACATTGTTGCTGAAAATCAGCTTTTTACATGAATGACACCTCGTTTTAGCGCGTGGCGCTTCTCGATATTGTTTCACTATTTCGAAGGTAGTCAAGTCAACTGGATCGCGTCTCTCTCTCACACGAAAAGTCTTAAAAGAGGCAAGAACTTAATTAGGACAAGTGCAAATAGTTTATTTTTTTTTGATAAGAAAAATGGGGGAGGGGGTGACTAGCAGGTAGCGATTTTCCTGGGCGTGACCATGAGGGCCTTCCTTGATGTGGAATGTTCAGTTGGTCAAAGTTACGGACTCTTTCAGAGTCGTCTGTCACCACAAGAGCACTGGTGAACAAGACTGGAGCTTCCGTGGATCGAACTTTGCTTGTTAACCTCGTAGGAGTCAAGGACGACCCTAAGACGGGTCTGTCTTGCCATTAGATCACCAGCTCCGGGAAGTCAAGGACGACTCAAATAGTTTATTGAGTAATGTTTTGTATATTAAATTTATATCTCAAATGTGCATTCTAAATTAATGAAAATCATTGGATGAGTGAGTCTCAATAAAAAAATTGATGAGACTTACTCATCTAATAATTTTTATTGATTTGGAATGTATATTTAAAATATAAATTTAAAATATATAACATTCTTCTTGTTTATTTCGTAGACTGGCTGCATTAGTTAATGAAAAAAAAAAGTATCCGAGGAACATTCAGTGCACCTTTTTTTCATCCTGAGCAATTGTTCGATGTACTCCATAAATAAAAAACGACGACTTGGTTGAGATGGAAGAATACATCTCGTAGAATGAACAAATCAAAATTTTCTTGTCTTGGTTGAGATGGAAGAATACATCTCGTAGAATGAACAAATCAAAATTTTCTTGTCGTCAGTCAGACTATCTTCAGATGGTGCCTTCCCAGGAGTGCTGACAATAGTAATAAGGGAAAATTTTATTCACACCTCCTGTAGATTGGTCTAATTTTAGTGACATCTTTTAACGATTCTGAAATTTTACTGACACCTATTGTTATTCTTGATCGAGTAACAGACGAAAATGCTTCTTTTATCATTTTACTCTTCTATGTATAAAGTTTAAGGCATCCACCAGTTTATTTCCTTCACCGCCCTTCTCTCTCTCTCTCTGTTGGTAGCTTGTTTTGTGTTGGGATTTTCAGAGTTTTTCCAGAAATTGAAGGCTGAGTTCTTTGGGCTCGTTGTGTTCTAGGTGGTCACTTTGAAAAAAATTGGTATTTTGTTGCTGCCTCTTAATTTCTAGCAATTCTAAGCTCAATTGGGTTTGTTCTGTTTCTGGGTTTTAGAGGACGTGATTCCAATTTTCGATTGAAGGGTTTTTGTTTTGGTAAAAATTTGGGAACCCATTCGTGTTCTAGGGTTATCAGCCGGGCTAAGTTTGCGTTTTTGCCATTGTCTCTTTTATTTTCAACCATTCTTCAGTCCAGTTGAGTTCTCTAGTTTCTGGGTTTTCCGAAGTTTGATTCCAATTTTCATTTGAGGTTTTTTTTTTTTAATTCCTTGAGCCCTCAGTTTTGGGCAATCTAGGGTTTTTGTCAATCTCCCCTCAATTCCTACAAATTTTGAATCCAATGAATTTGACCTGTTTGTAATATACACACACATAGCGTCATCCGACTTCCCCCCTCCCTCTCTTTCTCTCCACAAACCCCTTCCATCCGTGTCGAGATAGGTCATGGGTGGCTGAATTCAGAGCTTTGTTGGATGGTTTGTGCCTAATTGAACAGTATGGTTTAATTGAGTACAAATTTATGGTTGAATCTGATTCGATGGTACTTATTAATATTGTTAGAGATGGGCTGAAGTGTTCATTTTTTGGTGAGAATGGATTCGTAGTTTTTTCATGTGTATAGAGAAGTGAATGGGGTGGCTGATAGCTTGGCTAACAGGTCTGTGAGGGATCGTCTTTTTTCAAATTTTTCTTGCTCTAGTTCGCTGCTGGAGCTGGTAAAATTGCTATTGATGCAGGTGGGTTTTGGGCATAGGTTGTGAGGCTGAGTAGAGGTTGAACTCTCTCTCTCTCTCTCTCGGCAGCGTATAAATGGGTGGGAGTGATGTGTGAAAACAACTGGCTGGTTTGTCCCTAATTTGCTTGCTTGCTTGCTTGATGAATTTGTTGGACTGAGTGGTTGCTGCTGCATGTTGTGTATTTGCTTTAGCTAGTCTATGGCGGTGCCGAAGTGGTGGTGGTTTTGTGGAGACAATGGTGCACTGGAAGGAAAAAAAAAAAAACTCTGGCTTGGCTTGGCCTGGCCCGGCCCCACGAGAAAGGAGAACCCAATCTGGAGCAGGTTTAATGTAGTCAGAAGAATCAGTCCCATTGGATGGCATAACAACTATAAAAAGTCAAATTCACCGCTAACGGAATAATCTATTTTCTTCGTCTTTCGTCTTCTTTCGATCGGACAGAGGGACGGGGGTACGTTTATTCTCAGGAATTATTATGGCTTCAAAGCGGATCGCAAAGGAGCTCAAGGATGTTCATAAGGATCCCCTTACCTCTTGCAGCACTGGTCCCGTTGCTAGGCTGTTAATCAAGTCAAACTTGAATACTATTTTAAACTCGTTTAAGAGTAAATAGTTAAACAAGTCAACTCGTTTATGTGTAAATTAAGCTCGACAAGAGTTCGATTAACACCCCTACCTGTTGCAGAGCCACATGCAAGCAACAATTGTGGAAAAATCACCGGATGTTACTTCTAAATATTTGTGTAATTTGATCTGTTAAACAATGTAATTTCTCCCCCCCCAAAAAAAAGTGGTGTGAAGAACAAAGGGATAAAATTAGTATTTTTGAAATAAAAAAGACGACATCATCACTTTTTTTTTGTTAGTAAAGATTTGTCAGCCTAAAGGACTGTAATTAAAATAAATATATGAACTAGAAGAGAATGTACTGAAATTGAAGAATCGGAAAAGGGTATCGTTAAAATTGAGTCTATCAACAAGGGTTTTAATGAAAATTTTTCTAATAATAATTAGGGTTGTTAATCATATTGAGTTACTTGTGTTTGGTTAGGTTTGACTTGAGTTCGGTTTGTTCAGGCTCAGTTCGTTTTCTAAATAAATTCAAATTTGAACAAGTTTTTAGGCTCGTTTAGAAAATAAGCGTTTCAAGCTCAGCTTAAACTTGATAGACTCTACTCGTTTATGTGCAAATACTCGGCTCAGACTTGACTTATTTTGGATTCGTTTAGTCTCGGCTCGTTTCGTAAATGAGTCAAACTTGTACAATTTTTTAGGTTTGATTATGAAATAAGCTTTTCAAGCTTGATTCGCACTCGATTTAAACTCGTTCGACTGAACGCCCTAATAATAACCCTTCGCAAACAATTTTTTGAGTCACGGTTCAATACTTCACTATGAGATTGACTTAGCAGCGGTATTAAAGTTGCAATGTTGTATCGTATTCCGAGTTATGTGTTCAAATTACAGATATAATTTCCTTAATTTCCGGAGGTAAGATTACATTCATTTTATCCTTTTGACACTATGTGACCAACTGAAGACACTGCCACTTTAAATGTGATCAACATATTTCATAATTTTTAGAAACTCAATATTTTTGTGATTATATGTTGCACCAGATCATCAACCATTGTACTCACAATCCAACATATCCTCAGTGGGAGAAGGTTAAACAAGGGGAAACTGAAAGATGTCAGAAGCATTGGCAACCTCATCTCACATAGTTTAGACAGATTTAGTGAAGTCAGGTGGTTCAAGAACTATCACCTCGAGTTGGTGATTTAGTGTTAAATCGTACTTATTTATTGTTATTTGGACTTGATATTCGAGAGTAGCGGTATTATGGTGACGAGTTGTTTTTCCGGATTAGTAACTATGACTCAAACAAGATATTCGATAATGGAGGGCCCCATGATTACATGTAAAAGAGTTATTATGTATTGATCATTCCTCCCTTTTTTTACTAATAAAAAAAAAGTGGTTCAAGAAGTCATCATCTAGTGAAATGGAAAGGTCCTCTTCATAGAAGAACTAGGAACACAATCACATCAATTTTGGGACTTGATTGCATGTAACTTCGATTCAAAGTCATGGCAGCCAACAGTGCCAGCCGTGGTAGCGTGGTGTTGTACTAGTAGCAAACCTGGAGGAGAACATTGCCATAAACTCCTTTGAAAGTTAGAAAAGTCAAAAAAAACAAAAAAAAAAAAAAGGCCCGAGATAATAAATTGTGCATGATATATTTACCTTTAACAAAATGAACTCATTTAGCTCATTTTTAAATTCTAATTTCTTCTTACTAGATATTTTGACAACTGTCATTGAAGTAAAGCCCCCAAAAAAATTAAACACAAAAAACAGGGAATATTTTGCTCAAGAAATCACCATCATTAATCAAGTGTAAGTTTTTAAATTGTTTGATATAAAAAAATATTAAATAGTTCTAATAAGTTTTACATATTATACTCATGTTCAACTATATAATGTAAAATATTTTTTTAATATAACATTTGTTTTATAAGTTTATCTTTGTCGATAAGGCCAACAAATATATTCATTATAATTCTCGATTCAGCAATTACAATGCTCTACAAATCTGGTATCATTCTTCATAAAAACTTGTTATCTCACATACTATTCATACTATTACATTATATCTAACATTCTTTTCAACAAATACAGGTACATTACAAACGAAGAAAACATTATATCAATCACACAACAAAATTAAACTCAATTTCCCAACAATCAAGCCCCTATTCCTTCAAGTGAAAAAATTCTGCAAATAAAAGATATCTCATTTTTACCAACAATGGCAGACACAAAATCATATTCATTTAACTATATATCTATGCCAAATTTGTTATAATAGAATTTATTGCCAAGAGTTCAACCAAAAAATCTTCTGGGTCAAAGCAATACTTTCCGTTGTCTCCTTCAACCAACAATTCTAGTACATGACATGCAATAATTACTATAAGACAATAAATGCCAAGTATGAACCGTCCTCAACTGCTTCCACCGCAAAAAAAAAATGTTCAAGCACAACCAAGATAAAAAAAATAAAATAATCATCACTATATCTTATATTACAACTAACTAAAACGATGATAAACATCTATTTATAGGTTGAAATTTGGGGTTGAGCTCAATGATACATCGGGATCAATGAATGCCACAATATTTGAAGATAATGTAGAGAAAATTTTCTTAATCAATGACACTAAACTGATGAAATATAGATCGACAGTAACACTCTCTTAAACTTTTTCAATTGCAATTCAATTTATAAATTTTTAGCCATTCTAATAGAATTATAAAAACTTTAAAGGGTGACAAAGTATAACTGGAGCATTCCACAAGTTTACAACTAAAGAAGAATACATCATCCAAATCAAAGCCTGTCAGTTTCAACAATGTGGATCAATGTTACTTTGCTTCAATGTCTAGTCTGTCAACAACTGTGAATCTGTGATATAAAAATTCCGTCTATAGCTGATTTACAAAGCAAAACTCCTTAACTATGCTTGTTAATTAACTACTGATGTAGAATATTTGTTACTATTATTAACTAAAGATGCTATATTTTGTACTACTAAGCATTTGAAATATTTGATTATTAACTTAACGTAAAAATATGTGTTTATTTAGACGTAAGTTGTTCTACTTGGTAAGTGTATGTCATTTTTGCTTGCTAGTATTCTTACATTGATTTTATGTTCTTTTTACATTGTGTGTGTACATTTTCGTATATAAAGTAAGGTTATAAATTTCTAAAAAGATGGAAACACATCATCTTTTCGAGGTATACCAAAAAAAATCAAGGAAAAAGTAAACACTATACAAATTCTATTGTTATTGAATGTCGTTTCATTTATTTAATTAATAATCAAGATTATTGAGAAATTGAAAAAGAAACTCAAGATTAATTTTAAAAATATAATATGACAAATATGGACTTTCACAAGCGTATTCTCACTAATAATTATCTAACAGCTGAATGTGATCTAACAAACTATTACAACTAAGAAATGCTGGGCTAGAATATTCTATCAAACTCAATCTAACAACTATCTAGTGTGATGCTTCTCCATTACATTCCATGTGAGCTGAGCTATGCATACAACTGAGCTGAGCATAGTCTATGTGAGTTGAGCTAAGGTCATATGGTTATCACCATTGACATCCATCAAAATCTGCAGAATACAGAAACATTAGTCCATTTCCCTATTTGAGAGAGAGAGAGTGAAATGATGGTGACCATTGCAAAATGACCAAGCAACACCTATGTAACTGTACAGTGTACTACAAATCCAATGAACTACTAGCCCTAGATATAGGCAGTGAAAATAGGTACTTAAAATATGCTAACAATGCAGAAGGAATGGCTATGACCCTTTTACCTTCCAGACATGCAAAAACATTCGACTCGAGGACAGCCATGGTGTGATATAGCTATTGAAGAAATTGACACTGCTGATCTGATCACTTTGCATGACTGAAAACTAAAAGCAATGAAAGACAGGAGTAATGAAAAGGCATCCCAAGGGAGAGAAAACGACAGTTCCCTCCTTTTGTTTAGTTGAGAAGGGGAAAAGGAGGAAGAAGAAAAGGGATGCTGTTTGTTTTTGCTATTGCCATTACATGCGAAAAAAGGGGGTGGTTATTTTATTTGACGGACACAAACATGAAAAAAAGACTCCTTTCCATCCTCCTCCTATCCAACTCGTCGTCAGGCAGAACAAAACTGGACGGAATGTGTTTTCCTCCTCTTTTCCTTTCCATCTTGATCTTCCTACCACATGGTGCAAACGAAAAAACCTATCAATCCTTCCTTTCTTGCCTCATCCTCTTTCCTCCCACCAAACAGACCATAAGCATTATCCTTTGAGCATAACTGCAGAACCAAAATTTGCAAGTTATTTAAGCACCGTGCTAACATTGGCTTCCCATTCCCCACCCCTCCAGAAACTGGGCATCCATTCTAGAGTCTTCTGGATCCAATGCCCCGGAACCTGCACAGATGATGTTTTTTGCAATGCAACAGGCACTTGGGGACTGTTGCTGCAGAATTTGAAAGTAAATTTCAGTTTTGGTTTGAAAGACGAAGTACAAAAACAAGTTGATTTGCTGTTCCAAAACTGTTTCCAGGAAACCGAATGAAAAGAGAAACATTTTCTAAACAAAATATGCAAGTGACAGAAAAACATGTTTTCAAAATATTTCATGGTTTGGAGAACATGGCTCAGAAATATCATGTCAAAGAGCTGGATCAAATAGGCTGCAAGTTTTTTGGACCCAAAATCGCTAATATTGCAAATTGCATGCTAGGAAAAAGCTAAATTGGTGCACCATGTGCACGATATAGTGCATAATTTCTTGTGTTCTTTCTTCCTTTCTAAGCTTAATTTCTTGGTTGCCCAAAGCCATAATCTCTGAAGTTGCATATGCAAATCATGAAAACTGCTACTTTGAGAAATATCTCGATACTCCATTCCTAGGGCGAAGCCTTTAAAAAATGAGAAGATATAAATCCCATTGAGCCAATTAACAAAGAAATCAATGCTTATAGATATTCTCTACTACGAATATTTAACTGCTATATGTACAAAGTGAATTGTTTTTTTACTATTATCCTTGATTTAAATATAGTAAAAAAAATAAAAAGGAGAAAAAAGGAGAACCCTATCTGGTAATGCAGAATGGAGATAATAAATACAAAATGTGATACAAACATAAGCATATTGCGTCAACAGAAAGCCTTACCAAGGAATGCCTGGTAACATGTCCCAAGAGTCTCCTGCTACTGGATCTCAAATGCACCTGCAGAATGCATTACTTACAAGCATTTGTTAACGAGAAAACTCTGCAGAGTAGGTGTAGCTCATAAAATACAAAGTTCAGACAACATAGAAAAGGGATCAATAAGAATTGTTATGTAATATTGCAACTAAGGTTATCTGAGAAAATGTAATGAGGTAGAAAAGGAGAACGAAAATTTACAATCAACCGAATATATTGATTATTAATTGCTCAATATAAGTAATCCCACGAACTAAAATATGACGAGGACCCCCAAGAGCAGGCAGCAGTGCAGAAGCAACTGAAGCCCTATGGGTCCAGATTCTTAGAACTATCATCTTTAGGATGGCCAGATTGACACAGAGGATCATTTGTAGGAGATTCCTCACCCGGCCACTTTCTGATGCCTGAACTTCCTGCCCCCTGCTGGGAACCTAGACCCCAGATATCTGACAAACCGCTGCTAACTCCTCCCAACTCTGGCATGTCATAGATGCTAGGGTTATCCCATAACTCAAGGCTAGAACTAGACATACCAGGACCAGTTTCAAACCCCATGCTCCACACATCTTCTTCTTTAACAAAACCTTCAATTCCTGCGGATGAGAATTGGGGAAAGTTCTCCTTCACCAAATCCTCAGGAAAAGAGACTAAGTACTCAGGAGTAACCCCTGGTTGGTTGCTCACTACATTCTTCCCTTTACTAAGAGAATTCTCAGCTCCCAGGTTCAAGACCCCCAGCTCCACCTGCTCTGGGGTCTCGAGAAGTTCACGAGATATTGCATATTCATCCAATGCAATATTCCCAATTCCGAAAAGCATGTTTTCTGCACTTACAACAACATTCGGTCCCATATCTTGTAAGGGATAATCAAGGAAATCTTCGCCTGCAACTGGATTTAAACCTGGGTTTATAGACAATGTAGCAAGATTCCCCAAATCAGGCACGTATTTTACTATCTTCCCTTCAATGATCGAATCCGTTTTACCAAGGTCATGTGGCTGATGTTTCATGAACTTTCTCATTGATCTTGGAGAAGCAATACTTCTTTGCTCCTTCTTTTGCTGAAGACAAGCTAAGAATGCTGGGTTATGAAACAACTTTGCCAAGAATGAAACCATCTGCTTCTGTCTCTGCTCTGCTGCTTGGAGCTTTTCGTTCACAGTTTCGATAAGCTGAACTGTCCCATGTTGCTGCTTTTGCAATTCAATAACCTCCTGCATCATGAAACTCCTCTCTTTTCTTAATGCCTCTATCTCACCTTCCAATGGAGCTTTCCCCGCTTCAGGAGAAGAGCCAGAAAAGCTCCCAGTTTGATGAGGTTGAGGTGACTTTCGTCTCTGGATGTTCTTCAAAAGATGCCTCTTTCCTCTAGAAAATCCTTCCTTTGCAAACTCCCACCTATCAGCATCAATCTTGCGAAAACCCTGTATACAATTACCCAAATAAAGATTAATTGGAATAATAAAAAAACCACGTTAATGGACATAATGGAAACAAATCCTTTCACACTCAAATTTTGAACCGGTCAAATGTCATAGCAGAGCTGCATTAAACCATACATAGACGATCTGTTACTCAAACAGAATTGAAAAATGTTCTGTCAGAACCTTAAATTCTACCTGCAAAAGAGGACCTCCCAACTCCAGCAGATATTCATTGGAGAAGGATGTTCTCGTTTTGGTGAATAATAAGAACGAAAAAGTAGCCTCTCATCCCTAACTATGAGCCAATTGGATGAACAAAGAACTTTTAACTGTATTCTTATCATCAACCAAATGTAATTCTCAAGCGAAGAACTTCAAAATCAAGCCAACAGAACAATATCAACATATTAATTCCTGATATTGAATATATGCCTGAATTCAGGGAACATTACTCTGAAAAAGACATACAAAGTAATTATGCGTTCAAACCCATTTCTATCTGCTGTCCTTTGACAACAATTAGAGCAAGAAATATTGCAAACCATTCAGCAACAGATTGAATACTTCCTCAAACTCACCAATTCATTCTCCAGTAGAATACACACAGAGAACAAAGGATACAGAATTACAGATTAAACCCCTTTCAGAGTCTACAAAGTTAATATACATTCACCTTCTATCTACAAAACGGCTTCAGCAGCATGTACAGGATTACTTACAAAAAAAGCAGAAAATAATTAAAAAAAATACATGGAGGAGGGAAAAGAATACATACAATAAAAAACATTAAAAAAATATGAAAAAACATACAGACTAACAGCAGCCTTTTGGGCTCTGTTGAAGTAATACCCACGTATGTATTAAGTTGCCGAACAAAGCTTGAGAAATTGTTGTGCTTGAAATTCCGTGGAAGTATAATCCTCGCGAACTCCACCGGGTCCCAAACCACAAAGCTCCCGCCTGTAGATCCCCAAGAAATAATTGGGTCTAGTGAAGGCTCATCAACAAGATCAAAAGTCTTCAACAAAAAGGGCGGAATTGGAGTTCCTTGTAAACATTCAAGAGGCTGAGGAACACCCAAATTCTCCGACTCGCCACCGCCACTGACCGTCGCCACCACTGTTGCCATGGTCGCCGGGAATCGATCTCCAACGTCAACTGGGACATTGGGAACCATATCTCCGACTGATAATCCCTTCAATTTAGTCATATGTGAATCTGAAGGCGGTATTACGCCAGAGAAAGTTTCAGAATGAATAAAAGGAGGGGAAAAATGCGAAGAAGATGATGAAAAGCTCATAGACAATGGGAAAGCTACAGAACGCGAAGGCGAAAACAGAGGCGTTGTATTGGATTGAATTGTTGCAGACCCAGTTTCCAAATGAGCCAAAGAAGATGTGACCAAAGAATCTGGACCTGAGATTTTGGTTTCTGACTTAGACCCAGGTGGCTCAGACGACGAAGAAGAAAATAAAGATTCGTCGTGAGAATCCATCCGTCCAAAAAAAAAATTGACTGGTTCTCTGGAGAACGATTTTTAGAGTTGAGTAGCAAAAGGCTTTCTCAGGTGGTGGCTGATGAAACATGTGAGGCGAATGAGAGATGGTCGGTGAGTCCAGGTTGGGTTTATATAGGCAACGCCGACAAGGAGTTCTAGAAATATCCCAACAGCGTCGCAGAGGCGGTGAAAGCTCTGCTCTTCTTCCCATTTTCTGTTCACAGACGCGGCAGGTAATCTGTGAGAGAGCAACCGACCTTGAGGATATTTCCTATCAGTTACTGCCGTTGGGATAAGGAGAGTTGATCTGATCCACTGGAGACTGCGATATTTTTGGGGGCTGCCTGTGAATAGTGAATAGTATTGGGTAGTTTGGACTCTTTTTTGAAGAAAGACAATGCCAGCTAGAATTGCGTCAGTTGAGCCAATGAGGTTGGGAGATTAGGTTCTGACAAGTCTTACATTAGATTTGGAAGGGCCTACACTAGACTTCTATATTAAGTAAGTAGCACAGGGCCGTCATGTGCAAGGGTACATTCGCTTAAATATCATACAGCCCGCACGTGCGCTTCTTAAATACCACTTCAATTTTTTTTTTAAAGTCGGGGTTAAATTACACTTTATAGCTTCCAAATTCACACATTTTGCAATTTAATCCAAAAATCTCTGCTTTTATACATTTAATCACCTATTTTTGAACATGATACTAGCTCGTTACCTTTTTCGGCTATTTTATTTGTCGAGCAACAAATTGGCTCTTAAAACAGTGTTGTCTAACTTCAATTTTATCTAATCATTATGTACTGAAAATATAAACTTATAATAAATCACAATACCAGTCGAGAATAAATGGCGTCATGCCAAGGAAAAATCCATTCTCTAATGGTCTACCTAGAGTAGTCACGTTTCCCAGGATTTTAATTCTAGATAAATAACATTTCGCATGTTACATGCTGAAATCCCCAGGCAAAAATTTCAATAGAAATAGGATAAGCTTGGTGTGCATAAAAATACAAATACATTTGTAGCATATATTCCAACATGATAATGACTTCTCCGTTTAATATTGGAGCCACATAAAAATAAAAACACCATGACCATTGTGCACTGAATTGAGCTTGCTATTATTGATTTTTTTTTGGTTCAACAGTTTATTGAAGTTCTGATAAAAGTTAGCATAACTGTAACTTGGCCAGTTAGGAATCCCTAGTTTAGCATTTCCCTTACCAATATTGATTGTATAAGCAACGATAAACGGAGGAAAAGTAAACTAACCTAAAAATATGTGTAAAACCCTTCAATTTTGGTAAGAACACTGTTGACCCAACAAGAAGATCAACATAAGAAGAGTAAAGGGTAAAAATGCACAAGTCACTTAAGGGCCAAAGAGAATAATTCAGAACCCTGCTTATGTGCTTCTTTGAATCGTGCTCGTTGGATTTGCCTTTCATCTTATCTTCTCTACGCTCCCTCTTCCCTCCCTTGGCTTTTTTAGGTATTGCCTTATTTCCAACCTAGGCACAACAACATTGTCAAAAGCTGCATCATTAACAGTATGACAACCTATGCCGAGTGTGTTGGGGTGAGTGCGTGTATATGAGAGACAGATAGACAGAGAGAGAGAGAGATATGTCTTTCTCACTCATTTTGTGGGGCAACATTATTCATAGGTGAAATATACACATCACATACCAAATGTTGTTGTCATCACTCAAGGACGGATTTATTAGTG
>CM042196.1:9580675-9610090 GCA_023539305.1 Ilex asprella
AAAAAAAATAAAAGTTCTTTACTTGACTCTAAAAAATAAAAAATATTACTTTTATTAAATTGGCCCGAGTTGTATATACATTTTATCTATGCCTTTTATATCCCATACTATACTTCTTTTTGAATGATATCTACATGGAGAGAGAGAAGATGATGTTCGAATTTACAACCATCAAATTCAACTGTGGAACGATGACTGTTAAGTCAATCGCTAATTCCACCTAGAGTACTTGGAAGCCGCGAGAATCCAAGTGAACCAAAAGCGGCCTCCAAGCCCATCAAATTTTCCATACCAATCCATACCATCCCATCCCATCCCAAGGCTTATGCCATCGGCCCAACCCATCCCAAGACTTGGGCCTCAATCAATGCAATCAGCCCGCTTTCTCTCTCCTCCCCTCTATCGCTCTCCTCTCTCCTCGTCCCCTTCTATCTTCAACCTTTGGACGCTCCCAAACAACATGTCAACAACACACCCCCATCACATTATATATATACAGTAAATGACTGACCACTGAAACCACTTCAGAAAAGAGCCCTAGCCTTCGAACCAGAGCTTCATCCTCTACACCCTTCTCTCTTCGATCGGCTCCTACCAGCTCAAGCTGCGTCCTTCGTAGTAGAAAATTTTTCTTTATTAAAATTTACATGTACTTGTGATGTTCTATATGTATAGATCTAGGGTATGATTTTCGATTCGTCGAATTCTTTTACATGAAGTCCTCGATATGATTTAGAAGTACGTTTTGTTTTTTCTAATTTTGAATTTTCGAGAAAGCTGTGTAACCTAGATTGTATTAGGTTTAGGGTTTTTTAGATTCATTGGTATGTATTTTTAGTTTTCTTTCTATTGTTGGTAATGGAAATGGAGAGTTCTCGAAGACCATTCGATAGATCTATTAGAGAATCGGGTGTTAAGAAGCCCAGATTAACAGAAGACCTCATCGTACCCGATCGCGGCTCCACCGGCCGCCCTTTTGTTCAACGCCAACCCACGGCTTCTGGTTCGAATTCGAGATTGCGAGAGAAGGATTCGGAGAGTAGTGATTCAGTACGTGGACCTTATCAACAGCAGCTGCAGCATCAAGAGCTTGTGAGTCAGTACAAGACTGCTCTGGCCGAGCTGACCTTTAATTCAAAACCGATTATTACTAACTTGACCATAATTGCTGGAGAGAATTCGCATGCTGCCAAGGCCATCGCTGCAACCATCTGCACCAATATTCTTGAGGTGAATTCAGCTCTACACTACCGTGTTTCAATACGTTCCCCCATCATTCCTTATTTGTAAAGCATATCAGAATACAAAAAGAAAAAAAGTAACTTTTTCACTTTCTTTTTTGAGGTGGGCTTATATTAGATTAGATTAGAAGTAGCAGGTTAATGCTGTGATTATCTGTCTTTTCAACCGTTGCTAAATTGCAGGAGTCAAATGTAAAGAAGAGTTTGGGTTAATGGAATACTTGTGGTTGCAAACTGATTCAGTGTCTTTTGTGAAGTGGGTGTGTTGAGGTTTTTATCTTTGTGAATATGGATGCTTATCAATTTAGCAAAATGTGGTTTTGCTTTCAAAGTTCACCCAAAGCTAACCAATTTGAGAGAAATTTTCATCCAAATCTACCAACATGGAAAAGAGAAGTTCTCTCGTGCAACTAAGTCAATGCATTTAATTGATGGTTGACATGTAATAGACTGTGAGGGCCTGGTAAAGATGATAAATTCTAAGGAATGAACAACTGAAGCGTTGTGTGACAAACAACAATGCAATGATGTTTCATTTTCAACTTTCTAGGTCTTGTTAATCAGGAAGTTTTTCCACATCTGACTTTCCCTTTTCTTATTTAGTGCCGTCTCTCAGCTCATTTGCATTGCTAGTTTTCGCTATGACGAGAAGTAATGTTTTCAATTCATTTAGAAATGGCTAAAAGTTTACCACATCATCGGTACATCTGCTTTGGTGGTTATCATGGAAGCTTCATCATGTGATATTGAAGTCTTGATCTAGCCATAGCTCCATTTCTACCTTTGGATAATCAAAGGCCAACCTATTGTCACATATTTTATATATATATGCTGCACTATTTTGGAGTGGACACTTGACAGTTGCTATCAGAATGTTCTTGAGTTTGCATTTAAGGGAGCTAACTTCCTGGATGTGTGTTTGTGAGTATGATATGGTGCCTACCAGAGCTGTCGGTAAATTTAGAAGATTTGTATCACTCTTGTGGGTTTTGTAATGGAGAAAAGAAGCTATTAAAACTTTCTAATTCTCCTTAGTATTTTTCGGGAGAACAGTGCAGTATCCTGTGAAGATGTTAGAAGCATGTTTTTGGATTGTGCTCTTATTCTTACTGGGTGCAAAATGCATTTGATTAGAGCTATTTTTTAAATATAATTATTCTGGAAGAAATTGACCTTTTATATTTATGTGGTCACATAATGGGAATGAGCCTGTCAGTTCAATATTAGAAACTGATTATGCTTGTCATTTATTTATTTTTTGATGTATGAGGGGTTGGTCATGCTTTGCATTCCAATTTGCAAAGTTCTACTGGTGGTAGGTGGACAGCCCAATTGACATATTGTCATCTGAAAGTTTTTGGTATCATCAATAACTCCTTTCTCATTCAATGAGTAGAAGTAAATCGAAATGCATATGGATCAGTGCTCATGTTTGCAACCAACTTCTCCGGATGTACACAGGGATAAAGATTATTCTGGTTGTTTCTTGAAGAAGTGGTCAATGCTCGCAAAAGTGCTCAGGAATAGTTAAGGTTTGTGTGGTAAGGTTATGCTTGCCTTGAAAAATACATAGCGTGGGGGTGGTAGGTGGGAGGGTGTTGATTTTCAGCGGGGATTCATGATCGTGGACCAAGAAGTTACAAGCTCCATTCTCATCCAATAAGGAAAAGTAAATTGAAATGCATCCAGATCAATGCTCATGTTTATGATCAACTCATCTTTATGTACTCGGTGATAAATTTTGCTTTAGAGAATTTTTTATTGTCTTGAAGAAGTTGTCAATGCTTGCAAAAATGCTTAGAAATATTTAAGGTTTGCTTGGATAGGTTATATTTGCCTCCAAATGTACATGTGGGGTGACATGTGAGGGATTGTCAATTTTCAGCATTGTGAAGGAACTGATTAGAAGTTGGACTTATGATATCCAATCCAGTTAAATAACTCCTTTGCAATGATGTCATCCATTAGAACATCTAGAATATAGATCAAGAGAGTCATGGAAGTTACAGGAATCTACCAGCTTAAAATCATGACGAAAAAGATTGATAACTTGAATTAAACAGGAAAGAGTCTCATTCGACAAGTAATGCCATATGTGATCTTCATTTTATTCAAAACGAAAGGTTTGGGTTGGTTATTGTTAGTTCTCCTCATGCATGTTTTTAGAATTGATCTTCTCTTTTTTTTGGATCTGTGTTATTGAAAAAAATTGGAGCGATGGTCATCGGAAGGCGGTATCTTCATTCGTGTGATTTCTTGATCTAGTTGAAAGTATATTACATCAGTTATCAGAAAAAATGAAAAATACTTTTTATGAGTCATTGGTCAAATTTTCATTTTCTTGGTCATGCAAGGTGCCTTGCAAGCCCCTAGTATATTCAAGCTGTTTGAAGAATTTTAGCTGATTCAGGTTGTAGCTGACTCTGATATTTATTTACAGGTTCCTGCTGAGCAAAAGCTACCATCACTCTATCTTCTAGACAGTATTGTGAAGAATATTGGGAGGGATTACATCAAATACTTTGGTGCCAGGCTCCCTGAGGTTAGATTTTCTTTCAAATGTAGTTTCTAGTCATTGTGTTACTCTCTCTGACTATCTGATACGTATTGTTTAATGGTGTCCCATTATGTAATTGATGTAAAATATTGAGATAGAATTGAATATCAATATTAAGGTTATTCTTTGCATTATCTTGTGTTCTCCACTTTGTGACATATTATTCTTGTTAAACAGCTACACGTAAATAATTATGTCATATCTATTAAAAAATTAATGCCCAGATTAGTCCCCATTTATGGTTGTCAGGGAGGGTTAGATGGGTGTTAGACATAACCTTTGACATTATTTGTGCATTGTGGCTGCCCTCATGTTCAGACCCATAAGCTGTTATTGCGGCATACCTATTGCACGAAAAGAATTGGCCCCATGAGGATTTGCTTTATTGTCTGCTTTGGTATGCTTCATGTGCTGTTACTTTAATATCATTTGTTAGTTGCTCCTTTTGGTGCATCTTTTAGGTTTTCTGCAAGGCATATAGACAGGTTGACCCTTCAATACATTCTGGTATGCGACATCTTTTTGGAACTTGGAAAGGAGTGTTCCCTCTGCAGCCACTTCAAATGATTGAGAAAGAACTTGGTTTTACACCTGCTGTCAATGGTTCATCTTCTGGAACGACAACATCTCGGCCTGATCCACAATCTCAACGCCCAGCACACAGTATCCATGTAAATCCCAAGTATCTAGAGGAGAGGCAGCGGCTTCAGCAGTCCAGCAGAGTAAGAGACAATGCAAAATCTTTCTTTTGGGGTTTTTTATTTATCATTTTTGTACTCCTATGTTTTCTAGCGGTTAAGTGGAAGATTTGAAAAGTTCATGTAAAACTGTTTGAGATATACTTGAATTACCCTGTGATATTATGTTAGAGTTGCAAAGTCACTATGTAAGAATTCTTTCACTACCAAGAGCAATATTTCTTACCCAAATCAAAAATTTAATTCCAGGGGTGTTAGTATTTAATGTATCGGCACAATTTCAAACCACCATAGAGTGTACAGAAATCCATGATTAATAAAGTTTAAATTATCACTTCTGCTTATGCAAGCCAAATATATTGTATGGGCTGCATTCATGATTCCGTCACAGTACATATATGTGTGTGCACAGCAGAAAGGGGTGATAAAATAACTTTGAAATGCTCAAAATTTTCCACAAAAATGCAAATCATACTCCAGTCTTTCGTTTAAAGAAAGTGGTATCTTAGATCATATCTTACTGTGCAGATTGTAAATGTGAGTTTAAGTGAATAAGAGCCTTTGACGAACAAACCTTTATTTAGTTGTGAGCATGTTCTGTGTTCGCAGGGCCTATTATGTTTGGAAGAACTTATTTTTCATAAAAAAAAAAAAGAAAATACGCAAACCCATCACTCATTGACACATTACATATTCTGTCACTTGCACGAACTTATGAGATGGCTATGGTTCTATTACTAGAAATCGCTGTGGATGGTTTTCCTGTGTAATATTCATATATTTAAATTTCAACATTCTTTGGGTGGATCAGTTTGGCATTTAGTTCCCTTTAATTCACTCTTTTTTTTTTTTTTTTTTTTTGTGTATATGTGTGTGATGAAGGTGAAAGTAGGAACCAATAACATTAAGGGGTCCCTTGGTGGTTCACCTGAAGATGCAGAGAGATTGGACAGAACAGCCAGGGGTGGTTCTGGGATGCCATGGACTGATCCTCCTGTTAAGATACGTGTATGGGAAGTAATTTTTGAATTTGCTTGTCTTATGCATTGTGACCTATGGTTATACATTTTTGAATTTTTGTACTTGCATGTCTTTGCAGGATATTCAGCGTCCTCAAAGAGATGCTCTAACTGGACCTGTTCGAGAGAAGAACATTGTGCCTGCACATGGAGATTATGAAGGTGGTTCTGATCTTCTAAGGCATTCAGGCTTGGGAGTTGGACGATCCCGTGAGAGGATTACCGAGCAAGGATTTGAAAAGCCTGGGTTTGGAGCTGGTGCCACCGTCACAGAGACAATATCCAGCCAAAAGAATGGTTTTGATATCAAGCATGGATTTCCAAATTATCCAGTTTCTAGATCAGCAATCTCTGATGCACATCTACGGCCAACACCTGGCCTTGCAAGTAGAAGCAATAGTGTGATGAATAAAAGCTGGAAGAATTCTGAGGAAGAGGAATACATGTGGGATGATATGAACTCTAGACCGGCGGATCATGGTGCAACCAATAATGCAAGGAAAGATCTTTGGACAGCTGATGGTATTGAAAGATTGGTAAGTTCTAAGAAGAATAATTGGACGCTTAAATGATGAAATCTAATATGTCAGTCAGCCACCAGTAGTGCAATGGCAACTTGCTAATTGAGAAACCCATTGCTTGGGAACATAAATTAAGAGTCACTTGTGAAGGAATGTTTTCTTTTCTCAGATTTCTTGGAAGCTCCAACCAAAAAAAAAACTGAAGATGGTTACGTAATAAAACAGGTGTGCCCCATATATTTCACAGGATGAGTGGGAGGCATATCTGTGTTCACAAAGTTTAAAACACAATTACTGGCCTGTTTTGTAATGCTGGTGTCAGAATAGTTGTTAGGATTAAGAATAACTCTAGTTTTTAGGTCAAACTCAGAAACTTTTAATCTCTTGTTCTTTGTTGGATTCACCTGCCAGAATAAGAAGTTTTGTTGGATGCAGCTCTATTCTTGATTTTTCATAGGAAATACCGACATAAGGTTTAGATATCTTTCTTTTGGCTGATATATTTAACACATGCAGAACTATGAAAGCCAGCTTCAGAAACCACAAAGCGAACTTGATGCTGGTTCAAGGGTTGATAGGGAGCCTTCAACTGATTCTCTATCCACAGAAAAGAGGGAGCAAGCTACTTTTGGGCATCGAATGCCATCAATGTGGTCTCAGGAGGCACATTTAACTGATGGAATGAGTGGGAGAATGGGTCATTCAGAAGGTAATACAGTCCCTTACAAGGAGTTATCGACACCCGGCAATTCTGTGGCCAGAACACGTATTCAATCCTCGAAGGAGCCATCTTATACTGGATCCCTAAGCTTTGGGCTTTCAACAAAAGCAGTGTCAGGGTCCACTGGATCCCTAGGGCAACAGCGACACTCTTTAGGAGCTGCATCACCATCTTCACAGTCATCCATGCACCAACCTCCTCCCTCTCCGTCATTCTCAGGGCACTATTCCGATCAACTAGTGCACAATTTAGCTGAAAGAGACCATCCACTAGCTCAGGCCCCACCTCATGTGGATTTAAGATTAACTCAATCTTCAGGACGATTGAACAAAGGGCCTAATAATCCATTCTCTCTAGATTCACTGCCAATGCCACATCAGAGTGCTCATCTGAGCGATTCACAAAAATTGCCGCCCCAAAATTTACCGACTTCATCTACTACGACAACTAATCTTCATCCAAGGCACCATATTCCCTTTCCACAATGGCTACATCCCGAATCCAAGCGGTCTGAACCTTCGGATCAAACCTGGAAACCTCCACTGCCTCAGATTCCAACCATGGGAAATTCTTCAGTGGACCATTCAAATCCTCTTGGTGCAGATACCCCAGGACAGTTTAGTACCAGTAGTCTGCTGGCTGCTGTTATGAACAGTGGAATACTCGGTAAAAGCTCTATTACTGGTAGCCTACCTAAATTGAGTTTGCAAGATGCTGGGGCAATGACATCCCAAGCAGGTGTGCAGCCTCCTTTACCCAGTGGCCCCCCTCCTACCCACTTTGCGTCCTCTGGGCCCAAGTTTTCATCTGCATCTCTTTTGAATCTACCTACACATGAAAAGACAGAGGTTTCCACTGTGATTCCTGAGAGAAAGGTAGAATTGCCACCACTGCCACCTGGCCCTCCACCATCTTCTCTTGTAGGCAGTGCCTCATCGCAAACTTCCAATGTGGTGACTGCTGCCTCTAATCCAATGTCAAGTCTCCTTAATTCATTAGTTTCCAAGGGTTTGATATCTACATCAAAGACAGAGTCAACCACAATTGCTCCTCCCCAGATGCCTCTTCCAGCCCAGAAGCCAGCCATTGCTACCACTACTTCAATACCGGTTTCTTCAGTACCAGTTTCCTCAGCTGCCTCACTCTCATCTACTTTAGATAAGCTTCCTTTTTCCACTCCTGCTGCTCAAATCTCCAGTGTCTTACCCCAACCCACCACAGAAGAGATAAAAAATCTCATTGGTTTTGAGTTTAAGTCGGATATCATTCGAGGCTCACATCCATCTGTGATCAGTGAACTCATTGATAACCTCCTATATCAGTGCAGGATATGTGGGCTTCGGCTCAAATGTCAGGAACGTTTTGATAGACACTTAGAGTGGCATGCATCGAAGAATCCTAAACTGAAGAGTTCAAGTAAGCCGTCAAGGGACTGGTATGTAGATTCCGTTGAGTGGGTTTCCGATAAGGCTGGCATGCAATCTGGTGTTGGATCCACTGGTCCATTGGAATGTTCCAGGAAGGCAGTGGAGAGTATTGAGGAGATGGTTCCTGCAGATGAAAGTCTTTGTGTGTGTGTTTTGTGTGGTGAGTTGTTTGAAGACTTTTACAGTCAAGAAAGGGATGAATGGATGTTCAAAGGAGCAGTTTACATGGCTATCCCATCCACAGACTGTGAGACAGGAAATACAAGTGATGGTTCCGCTCAGGGACCTATTGTGCATGCAAAGTGTATATCAGAAAGTTCAGTTCATGATTTGGGGCTAACTGACAATATTAAAATGGTAAGTTTTTTTTTCTTAATCTTTTAGAGAAGGGGTGCCAGCAATCTGGGCCCCGTCATGTTTCCTAGTCGTACATTTATCAGAATTGGGCCTTACCTTGTCTCATCCAATTTGATCATGGATGCTTCCCAATTGGCTTTCTTGAAGCCTCAACAAATTACAAAAGAATGCGAGATTTAGTTTGAATGCTTGTATAGGAGCAGTTTAACTGCTGGTCCCTCATTTTTCAGATGCTTGGTTGTCAAATTCGGGAAATCTGTGGCAGCTTTAGTGCATGCATTCTAATTTATGCTTGCTTTTCGAATTGGTTTCTCATTACCGCTGCTGTTGTTGTTTTAGTTGTTAGTGGGAGCCCATTCATGTTAATATCTGCTCCCATCTGTCTCAATAGAACCATAGCTTAATTTCCATGCTTCTTGTACCTTGGGTAAGCAAGTACTTATGCTAACTTACACGTGTTATTTAACCTCTATATTTCTCTGTCATTGCCTGTTCCATCCTGAGTTTATCTGTTACTTTGCAAATGTGCTATACTTGTTGTCAGGAAAAATGGGCTTTGTATTGTTATTATAGGATTCTTATTGGGGACTTGGATAGGAAAATCAGAACATCTGGATAATCAATCTATATTGACATACCTCAAAATGAGAAATATAGCTGGATGTAGGAAACGTTGAACCGAATCACAGCTAGACCCTGCTTTGGTGTTGTGGTGGTCTGTTTTTGCCCTTATTTTTTTCTCTTAGTTCATTTTATCTCTGGCTATTCTTTGAAAACGCCATAGCTCTTTTTGATGGATAATTGATGCTTTCTTATTGCTTCTGTAGGAAATGGACGCATAATTTTTGAGCTGAAAATAAAATGACGTCATAGTGTAGGGGCAATGGTTGAAAAGCTGATGGAGGACATCCAGGTTCACTGTTAATGGCCTCTAGGCCCATGGTCCTTGCATGCCAATTCACCTTTTTCCTGTGCTGGTGCCAACTTTTTTTGTCTGTTCTAGGTTTTCTTATAATTTGTTCACAACTGAAAGAAATATATAGAAGCCAGATAGTTTGCACACCATTTTTCTTCTTGATGTGTTGTTCTGAAGCAAAATTTTGACTCGGTTCCAGCTTCTCTGCTAGCAGTACAACAAGCAGCATTCCAGGCACTTACTTGTTCAAGATCAACGTCACCAGCACTCAAGGAATGCCCCTATATCATCAAAACAGAAAATGAGCTTGTGCCTTTTCCGTCCTCCCACTCCCCTCCCCCCCCCCCCCCCCAAAAAAAAAAAAGGCAAAAAAATCATGTGGAGATTTACCTTTTTGTTGGCAGAGCATTGTTTGTCTGACACAATGATGGATTTTCTTATATTAGCTATCTTGCGTGACAGTATCATTAGCATCAAGGCTTTTGTCAAGTTAAAAGTAATAAACTTTGGTGTTTTGTTGCTCCCTATGTCACTTAAACGATGTTCTCTCTCCTCGTTCTCTTTAGTCTTGAAAGATTGTATTCCTATACGAGAGTATGATTGATGTTCCTTCAAGTTCTTTCAAAGGACAGGTTTTAGTTTTTAAGTTTCTGCTATGGGAAAGATTATTGTTCCTCACTCTTCCACGTTTTTTTATGTTTGTAGCATCTTTTTCATGGTAGAATTTTGCTGTTGGAAACCTGAAATGTAGTATTAATTTTAGTATTGGCATTGAATTCACAATTCCTGTTGTCATTTCAAGTGCCTGAATGTAGCAGAATTACTGCTTGTGACTATTACTGTTACAAATTGGTGAATTTGTAGTATTTTCCCTTTGGTGTGCAGTTTTTTTTTCATTTTTCTCTCCTATTTTGTGGTTGGGTGTGGTGCTGGAAAGGGGAGTTGGGTATGGATTCTAAGTCAAGATCCTCGACGTTAACAATTGAGACCACTTCTCCTCATGGATGTATTCATTTGTGCTTGTAAGCAAGTTTTCAATACTGTGTAAATTACAGGGCATAAAATGCAGCATCATATACAGCAGTTGTTCTTTGGGGGTGGATTTTGATGCAATGGTCAGATTTTTTTACTGAGATTTAGTCAGCAAGTGTTCGATGCAAAGTTAAGATTCCCTGTATTCCGAGTTCTACAGCACAGGTGTCCTTTGTGGTAATGAACTTTTAAATTTTTGTATGAGTACAACTTTGTTATCTTCCTGCTATTGTTCATGTGATGGATTTGTTGGTATTCATGTAAAGAAGGTCGGAGACAAATTTGAGAGTCAGATTGTTCAAAAACCCTACAAAAAAGATGTGGACCTGTTCTGTCTTCTCCCAGTGTCCTGTATTACTGACAGCCTAATTCTTACTGATAAAGCTGCTAAATACCCGTGGGACTTGAAATCTGTGGCTGATGAAAGTTAATTTTCACCTCTCTCTCTCTCTCTCTCTCACACACACACACACACACACACACACACACACACGGACAGATATGCATGTATATGACAAACCCAACCAGACTAAATACTAGCCAAGTAACACATATAAGGACTGAGGGAGGTAGTGGGATCTTAGTAACACCACCAACATAAGGATAACAAGCTCTATTTGGGTGTATAATGGGTTTGTTTGGTTGCTGGATTAAAAATAGATGGATTAGATAAAGTAATTTAATGTGTATAATACAAAAGGATAAAAAATAAGATTAAATGAGGTATTAGAATAATACGTAATTTTATCTAGTGTTTGACAATACATAATATAAACGTTGGATAATAGTTATTTAATTTAATCGGTTGTTTGGTTAAAAAATTATTTTATCGTATTAATGTTGAGTTAATAAAAATACCCTCAATCAGTGTTTATTATATTGATGAAAATTTGATTTTATTAGTTGAGAGGTTATAATAGTAAATGTGTATCATAATACATTTGAGTTGAATTATAATACCATTTCTCTTTGTGATATTAAAATACCTTCATAATATAGGTACATCGTATAAAAAATATACGAAAAATATAAAATTAGTATACGTTTTTTAAATTAATACGATATTAAATTTGTTTATCAAATAAAATATTAGGCTTAATTAAATAAAAAATAATACAATCAAATATTTAATCTTTTCATAATACGTTTGTCAAACCAACTCAATGTTTTCTCTCACTTAAATTGGAATTCAACAATGACTTGCATGATGAATGCCTTGACCTTCATTGTTCTCGAGTTTCAAACTACTAATGTATATATGTTTATTTTTCTCAAGGAGCAAAGGTGCTTTTATCGGTTTAAGCCCACTTCGACTAATTATTTTTTTGGTTTGGTCAAAAACGACTCTACGCTAAAACTAGAATATTTACAAGAGATAATTTTTTTATGATCTGACCTCAAAAAAATTATCAATATTTAAACTTAGGATGTCTTGACTTTTATTGCTCTAAGTTCTACCTCTGCACTTGTTGCTTCTAAAAAAATCTACTTCTGGTAAATAAATAAGTTCTCTTTTTCTATTTCTCATTTGTTACTTATGGTCCGTTTGGTAGGAGAGATGAGAAATATAAAGGATAAAAAAGTATAAGGAATGAATTTTTCATCCTTAGAGGAAGGAAAAACCACTTTCCCTCCTTTTTGTTTCGTAGGACAATTGGAAAGTTTTTTTTTTTTTTTTTGATCAGTCAAATGAAAAGTTTGATGGATTAATTTTTTATTGTTTGTTATTGAAGGAAAAATGAAAAGAAAGAAAACACATGCAAAATTAATTTACCACTATAGCCTCACTAATAAAACAATTTTTAAATATAATGTTTGTGTTTTTTAGAAATTTATTAAAATTAATTAGTAAGAGATATACTAAAAAACTGTCTCATATATAATGGCAATAATTATTGAGATGATATAGTAAGATGATACAAACTCGACACATAAATTTTAATATTACATTCTTGCATCATAGGTAATGCGGGTTAATCCGATATGACGTAGTAAAAAATTGATTGGTTTAACGTCAAAACATGTCACACAATTTTTTAAATTGATTGGACCAGAATTAATCAGTTGGATCGTATCATATTGAGTTCTTATCGTGTTAAATGTATTCAACTTTTACCCATAATCAGGTTCTGATTTTATTCAATTTGTGCATACAATTTTTTATTAGTCTTTGTTTACTAATTTACCAATTTACCCTCACATGTATATATCTATATATAAATATATGTACACTTATATTATATACAAATGGGTGGATATCTAGACAACACACACCCAACCTACTGTTAACCTCCACCAAATAAAAAAATTTAAAAAATAGATGTTTTGTTCTTAATGTAGCTTTTCATTGCAAACTGAAGCATTGAGGGTAATGACATGAACTAGTATTGATCGGCGGTTAGACACCCATTGACGTCAGAAATGATAAATGATGTTTTTAAAGCGTAAAATTATAAAATCATAAATTTTTAGCTTGTCTTTCTGCCTTTTCCTCCCTTTTCTACCCAAAATTGGCAGGAAAATACTTGGTGGGTGGAAGGGATAAGAAATCCACCACACTTTTCTTTTCATCTCGTTTTCCTTTTAAATCAAGCAAAGGATTATCTTTGCATTCACCCACTTTTTCACCCTTTCTTCTTCATCCGCCAACTTTTCTATCCGACCAAACAGGCTATTAAGGATACCATGCACCCAATCAAACCATTAACCACAAGTGGACCCCAGCAACAGGTTGGGACTCACTGCTGATCACCATTGGAGATCCCACTGGATGGCTTTATTAGCTAGAGCCTTCCCACACTAATAATATCACACTAATCAATAGAGCAGTTAGAATAGTTTTTTTTTTTTTTTTTGGAGAAGACTACAGTAATAAAAAAAAAAATTGGTATTTTATCCTTACGTTTTACAAGTTTTGTGAGTTAAGATATAAATTTTTTGGGTTTGTTTGTAACAAATTATTTTTATAACTTCTTAGGCCATACTTTTATGATTTAAATTAAAATTTTACGCGCGTCAATTACAACTTTTCGGTTATTTGATATCGTTTCTAACAATAACATGAAAGTAATTCCAAATATTGTAAATTACTCCCAAAATTTATAAATGACTCATAAAAATCGTAAATGGCTATATTACTTATAAATATTAGTGATGATGCACAAAATCGTGTTCGTGCGAGATCAACAGTCACAAGAGTGATTAAGGAGCAATCAATGAAAATTAAATGACAAAACGGTAAATAAAGAGTTAACACTGAAGATTTATAGTGGTTCGGTCTCGGATGACCTACGTCCACTCTTCGAACGGCGACGGTGGCCTTAGGTGTTTTATTGATCAACGGTGGTATTTCGGAGAGTTTACAATGAGTCTAGAGAGAGAGTGTGTGTAGAGAACTTGCTGAGTGCAACTAGTCTCGTGTGTGTGTCTCAAGAGTGATCGTGCCCTTTATACAGAGAGGGCGTACATTATATAAGCTCACCAAGGCGGTGACGTGAGGGAGAAGTCTCCCGTTAATTTGGTAAGTACAAACATGGTAGGAGTGAGTCTCTTTGGTAAGTAGAATTATGGTAGGAATAGACTTCTTTGGAAGGTAGAATTAAGGTAGGAGATTTTCGTATCTTGAGCCTTCCTCCACGTGCTCCTATTTGCTCGGATGTCACTCTGGTGCGGAGTGTGGTCATGCTTAACCTTAGACTTGAGTCTTGAAGTAAGGAGGAGACGAGGAGGAGAAGACAGGATAGGAGAGGGCCAAAGTGGGAGGCGCCCACTTGGCTTCCTATGGGCGGCGCCCAGTTGGAGGGGAGTGGGTAGCGCCCACTTGGTGTGGAGAGATGGGCGGCACCCCATGGGGGTGTCCTCACCTCGCCGTTCAGCTCCTCTTTCTCTTGGCTTCCGAGTAATCCATTCAGTCTCCTAGCTCTCCTTTCTATCCCTTGTACTCCTCGGAGGATGGGTGTGAGTTGGATTGGTCTTGATCTCGAACCTTGAGCTCGAACTTGCTTCGGAGTAGTTTTGGACTTGTAGTTTAGTATTGCATTGAGGCATGAGGAGGTTGCATTGAATGAACCAAGAGCCCGAGAGGAGGAGAGGCCGTAGGAGAGGACAAAAGAGAAGCCGAGCGTGGAGCTGGGCGCCCTAGGGGCCTGGGCGGCGCCCTTGGTGCCCTGGGCAACGCCCCTTGCTGCCTCGTGCCGTCTTGGTCCCTTCCTCCGTTTTCCTTGATGATCGCTACTCGGTTGGTCCAACTACATGGGCCTTTTGGGCTCTTCTATGAGCTTCTTCGACTCCGTTCGAATTGGGCCTTAGCTTAGTAAAATCCGGACTCATCAATTAGTATCTGTGAAAATTTTTTGATTTCTTATTTTATCTCTAATTATTATATTAAAGTCAATTATATCTACCTATATACTTTTATTTAATTTTTATTTTTTACTCTTATTTGACTTTTAACTTATTTTAGATTCTTTTATAAGGATTTATAAATTCTTTTAAATTCATTTATTAGTAATACAGTTACAAACAATTTTCTATATGTATATAAAGAAGTAAAGTCTTATATATGTTAAATTATTATACACGTGTAATGATCAATTTGAATTACACCGTCAAATATTTATTATATTTTATTTTTTAGTATAAAATAATATAATAATATTAAAAACAATCTTAACGAAAGAAAAATTAATAATTAATAATATAATTAGATAGACAAATGGTTAAAGGGATTTGTGAGATACGTAAATAAATGTCATATTAGTTATTTAAAGACTTATAAAATAAATGAATAATTAAATTTAGTTATAACTAAAATATGAATTAATTATTCGACACTTAATTTATTCTTTAATTTAAATACTCGTATAATTCAAATTTTTTATAAAAAAAATATTACTTAAATTTATTTATGTACAACTCACGTCTATAAAAAAAGCATAAACCTCGAACATGGAGATACGACACTGAATTTTTTTTAGTTGCCGTAGTTTTTATTTATTTTTTTTTTTCCGACCTTTTCGAATAGTTGCACCACTACAAACTACCGTGGCAAACCAAAAAAAAACGTCTGGTATGTAAGTCAAAACGACAGCATTTCAACAACCAAGACAATCTAAGGTGGATGGCAATTTTAATGGGAATCTGTGAAGTCAACTTTTGGGTTTAGCAATTCCCAATGAAAACAGACACTGAGCCTGTTTACAAAGTGCTGTCCCTCTCATGTGATTATGCATTTGGAACTGAAACCTCCCAACAAAAAAAAAAAACCTACCCACAAACTAAATGGAAAACTCAAACTGTAATTAACTAGTGGGTTGTGACTGAAACTGGCCAGTGCACATCCAATTGCCCCCCTCAGAGATTGACTTTGTGGCAAATGGCTGATGAATTTTGCATAATATAGAATAGGCATGAGTCATGACCCAGCTCCTTCAGGAAATAATTTAATTAAATTTTTTTTTTGGTTGTTCGGTTAAGAGTGTTCGAGTTAACTCTTTTTTAGTCTGATCAAATACAGATCATTCACATCGAAATTAGGATATTCGTGAGGGATATATCCCTCATGACTTGATTCCAAAGAGTTGTCAAAATTCAATTTCCAGACGTCTGAATTTACAATTCGTCCCTATAATCACTCGATTCTTGGGATTAAAAATAATATTGATATGTTAATCAAAATTAGGGATCAAATACAGAGTTCAAATGATATAGCAATTACTAATATGACAACATTAATTGTCATGTCCACAAAAATCGTTTCATCTTCTCCAAATGAATGACAGATGGGGTAAAATCTTTTCGTTTTCTCTACTTCCTCCACTTTCCTAACACGCATAGACCAAAAAAAAAAGAAAAAAAATGATATGATAGTTAATCTTTTTATATCAGTAATTGCCATATTATTTAAACTCTTTATTTAAGCCCTAATTTTAGTCGACATAACATTAGTGGATTAAGAAATATCAATAGTTTAGGAATATGATGTTCTTGGAACCACACCAATTGATTTTTATCTTTAAATGATTTGTGTGATATAAGGAGACAAGGGACTGTAGGCGTTTGAGAGAATTAGTCGGGTGCTCTAAAAAATCGAACACCTACTAATAAGCTTCAAGTACACTTGTAGTTTCTATCCCACAAATGCCATTTATACATTAAGATAAGATCGAAAAGAAAAATATTGCTATATTTATAAATACTTTACATTTTTTTGTTGTTGTTGCTTACTAAGCCATAATAGTTACATATGTTTTCATATCTAACCCAACTAAGTAATTAACTAGAAGGTCTTAATGATCATAAGAGTAATTGCAGAAGGGCCTATACCCATCAACTTCCTTCTTATGGTAAACCTTTATGGCTTAGGCTTATGCTGGGTATAAATATAGTCCAGGTGAGCCTCAGCAACCATCCTTCTCTTCAAACAGTCTTCATCTTTATCAATGCATTCCTCCAAACCCAATAGCTGCATATAATCATCCAAAAGAGAGCACGAAACTTAAGAGGTCGACAACACACATATGAATATACAAATAATATTGTACACGAGACACCCATTATTGCGGGATCTCGGAGAATCAGATGTATGCAGTTTTACCGACACGCAAAAATACTATTCATTAAAAATATTCGATAAACTAATAGAAAGAAAAGGGGACAAAATGACCCAAAAATATGCTTACATTTGAGATGTCGTCTTCTTCTGCCCTCAAGTATGAACCTGCTTGAGAGATCCCATTAGCCTGAGCCTTATGATCATCTGTAAAAAAATGTGAAATTTTTTAGTTTCATAGATTAAATATATGGTAGGGATGAGAACTTACAGGAAGATATATATATATATATATATATGTGTGTGTGTGTGTACATGCCTATATTTTTGTAACATATCAAAGAAGAACTTTTCCTACCTTGGTTGGGTGGTAAGAGGCGAGCAGATGTCGTTGAGTGGAAAAAGAGTAGCGCAGCAAAAAGGAAGATGAGAAACCAAGGAGAACCCTGCTTCATTGCTTCTGATGATTTGTGTGTGTGTGTGTGTGTGAGAGAGAGAGAGACAGAGTGAGAGAGATAGAGAGAGAGAGAGAGGCTTAAAGGACTGAGGGAAGATGGTCCAGTTGGGGCTTGTATATATAACAAGAAAAAAGGCTGTTGCTATGCACCAAGTCACAAGAAGACCCTCGAAAGAAAGGAAGTTATTAAGTTAAAAGCACTGTTATCTTATCCCCTACTAGTACTCCACCATGGTTCAATTCTCTTGTCATTTTCACACTCGTCCATATTGCGGATTCATTTACATAAAAATCCAATAAAAAAACAAGAATTAATAGTCATTTCACGTGGGGGGTCAACTGGTCAAGCTTTGGACTAACCATGGCCGACAACTGTCTTCCACAAGCTTTGAATTACAACTTAATTTCCATGATCTCCTAAACACGTGTTCACTTTTTCTTCTCAAATTCTCTATCTCAATTTTCTCATCTTTGTTAATGTTTCTGTAACTCCTTCCCACTGCTACCATTAAAATAAGTTGACTTCTTTGAGAATTAATGCATCTATAAGGTGGCATGCCCACAACTTTGATGCCATGGAGGACTTAGGTCAATTACCGCATAGTGGACTGCCCTTACTTACCACTCACTCTATTATTAAACTACTTGAAAATAAATCTCCTACCTGTTGGATTCATGTTATGTATAGGTAGTGTTGGTGTTAAAAAATAACTCAACTTATACATGACCCATTTACTCAAGTTTGTATTCTAGTGAGTTTGTATTGTGTATAAATTGTGTTCACCGGAGTTCCTGTCGATTGATTTATTTAACGGATCTAAAAAATTCAATCGTTTATCACTAGACCCAAATCATCAATTCCGTATTGATTTTGTGTTAGACTTATACATCGTGTCCAGAGTTGTAAGACCATAAATTTCTTTATTATCCAATATAACAAATAACTCCCCACCTCACTGGTTCTCACAAATTCTAGCAGTTACGGAGAGAGAGAGAGAGAGAGGATGTGGTGAATCTTGTGACCAACCAAGTATACCCATATGTTGGACGGACCAACCTTTAGGGGCGGGTATAAAGGAAGTAACCCACGATAATTCAAGTGGTAATATGAACAAGCTGTAAATTCAGACGCTCTAAATTTAAATTTTGGTAATTCCTTAGGGCTAGGTCATGAATGATTTATCTCTCATGAATAATTGAATCTCGGCATACATGACTTCCCTTTGACCGGATTGGGGAGGATATTAATTGAGATGCGCATAAGTTAGCTCAGACACCCCTAACCATTGACACAAAAGGAAAGAAAAGAAAGGTTATGTAGGGGAAGTAGAATTGGGGACAGTAGAGAAATCGATGAAAAATCCTTGGAAATGAGGCTTTATAGATGTCCGAAGATTTGGTTTCGTGTCTCAAAACTCATTCGATCGTATCAATTACGTGTCTTCAAAATCTATTATTACATATTAAATTGCGAATATTGAATCAATTAGAATATCTATTATTAAACTCAAACTTGAAATTTCAAGATAATAGCTCTTAAAGATATTTTCATCTGAATTACTGAGATGGGTACATTTTGTGCATGTCTTTTTACTGTAAAGAAGCAAAAGTGGTTGACATGATGCGATTTGTGCACTGTCACTGCCCATTCCATAGGACCATATCAAACTTAATCTGACGGAAACTAGAGAATGGCATGTGGCCTGTTCAGTATAGTGTTGTTTAATTGACATGCACTTCACACACTATACTTGCCTTTCAATGCCACTTTCCGTGCGATTCCCGGCTCTAATGAGAAGACTCGGAACAATACTCTGGTCCCCCAACCATCCCTAACTGGCCCATAGACCGACTTTATTGGCGTCACAAGATGGGATTAGTATAAAAGTTTGACCATCCATTATTTGGATAAGAGACGATCTAATGTATGAGACAAACATTGGATTATTAGAGAGGGTTAAATGTATATAATCTTACCTTCTGCATGAATAGACTCTTTATAATTTGAACTCGTGGGTCGTGACGCACAAATTACAATAGAACGAACTTATTGTTGAGTCAAGGCACGCCAGTTTAGAACTCAACTACTCGGGCATCATGGTCCATGTTAGAATGAGAAAAAATACATGATAGGATATGAAGAATAGATCAAGCTTGTGAAAATGGAAAAGGAAAATGATGGAAAGGGAGAGAACATCCTTCATAATTTCAACGTTTGGCTACGTTCGCTTTATATGTTCTTATTACGATATAAAAATAAGAAATAATAATAACCAACGGTAAGTTACCTTAGATCGGCAACTGAAAAAGTTAGAGAGTTTTAACCCGAACACAATCTAGTGACTTGGTTATTATTTATGTCTCTTAAATTCCATTATAGATAACAGTTTTTTTTTTCTTTTTTTCTGGGTACTTTAACACTAAGTTTTTCTCCTATTTTTTAGGTAAAGCTTTCCAATCCTAGTGATTTCATAAGCAAAGGAAAATTATTGATTTCAAAACACTAGTAGGGATTTGCTCCCCTATAGCTAATGGGATGTGATATTTTGGAGGTGAGTGGAGCTTTTTGTGCAATTATATTGAAAGGAAACATAACTTTGCACCCCACTTTGATTTTTGATTTGATCTCTCACTTGTCATTAAGTGCATGCACAAATAATTTACTAGATTCCTCCTAGCTTCAATGCATACAAGGAAGATGGCATCAAATACTTTTGTCCCTCCATTTGAGTCCCATTCTTCCACAAAATTATAATTACATTTCACTTATGCAGATCATGACCCACATCCTCAGTTTCCCATATCAGGTAAGGGTTGATTTGCAATCACAAAGTTAGAAAGTCCTAAACCAATATATATTTTTTTTACTAATGAGAGAGTGAGTAGAGGAAAAGATATAGCAATTGTATTGGATTAGTAGCTTTTTTGGTTTGTAGTTATTGTCTTTTTTTTTTTTTGGTTCAATAGTAAGAAATGTCTGAGTCAGTTTGTACCTTAACTAATTCCTTCTTCGATTTAGTCAAAGATATGTTATACACGTCAGAATTAAAAAAATTATGAGGAATACATTTTTCATAGCCTAACCCTAATCAATTCTCAAGATTTAAACACAAGATATTTAAATTTACAGTTCATCTCAATTACCACGTGATGTATAAAATTATTTGTAGTTATTCAATGGGGGTATGTTTGTCGTGCGACAAAAGGAGGGGATTCGACATAAATTTTAATCTTGACTCCTCTTACCCCAAGGTTGGTACCAAAAGTTGGGTGCGGAACAGTAAAATTATTTTATACCCTACCTATATTAGTAGCTAGTAGGAGGAGAACTTTAGGATTGTTGGAACTGGGTGATTTATTGATGAAACTAAATTGAAGTTTAGCAATAATTTTGTGAAAGTTAGTAATTTTATAGAAATTTAATGTATTTAAATTTAAATTAGATCGAATGTCTAATTATTAACAAATTTGAATTTAAATTATGATTTTAATATCTGCCGAATTATTAAATTAAGATTGAACTCGATTTTTTAAACAAATACAAATTCAAATTAACAGAGATGTAATCTGAATTCAATCTGTTAACCGTACTAATGTGAATCTCAGGTGATGAAAAGGGGTTAGGTATTGATCAGATCATCCATGACCTCATCAAGTTGGTAACATTATACCCTAGTCAAAAAAGCAGAATGTTTAGGCACCATTCAAAACATATGGCGGATCTCTCTCTCTCCCTCTCTCTCAAAATGAAATTCAAAAAATTATAATTCAAATATATATCATTTTTTGGATAAGTGGGTCTCGTCAATTTTTTCAATAGGATCTGTTTATACAACGTTCATTTAAAAGATGATATACATTTGAGTTACACTTTTTTTAAATTTCATTTGTATTGTCTACCATTTTTTCCCCTTTATGGCTCATACTTGACCAAGTGAACTTGCCTTACATTAGTTCCAATGAGAAAAGAGATTGGTATCATGTTGACATTAGATGTGTATGAAACCAACCTTTTCTCATTTGGAAGAAATGCTTTTGAAACAGATTAGACGTGCTTTATCAGCTAGCTTTTCTTTACCACACAATGCCTTATCAATGACAGGTACATATCCTGTTTGGGTTGGAAGAAAACTCCTCCATAAGTGACAATGCCACATTCAATTCCCAATGAAAAACAACATACGATAGTGGCATGGTCAATGTGTAAACCTTTATTTTTAAGGTCTTAGACAATGATTTTTCTGTCGTTTTAAGCAACGATGACTCATGAAAATGAGTGTCTTGGCAAATTTCATCCTGAATCTTCAATTATGCTATGACAATAATCGTAGTACAAATTTCAAGAATTTTTCTGACTTTTGAGTTAGACATCAATTTTCGATATGACATGTTAATAGATGCGAATTGGAAAATGTAAAGATCAATAAACATGAATGACAAATGAATTGATGTAATATTAAATAAGAATATCTCATTTAAGTGATAGTGTATAAAAAAATATTTTTTTTAATTTTTTATTGATTTATTAATTCTGCTTGAATTGTTTTATAATTAAATGATCCCTAATTTGATTTTGGTAATGTAATTTAAAGATATAGAGACCACTATGTTGTGATATTGGTTGAGAGAAGAAATGAATCCTATGGCATGAATAACTTTAATCCAATTCCAATTTTTTACACTATGAGGGGTGCCACGGGGTAGAGAAAGAGGAAAGAAGACTCGAACCATCAACTTGACACTCTAGGCCTCCAATCAATGTTAGGAACCACGAATATGTTAAAATCTAAGTTCATTTACAAGTTCCTCTTTTTTTTTCCTAGTTGTTTAGACATGAGATTCACCTGTGATTACGAACCACAAAGTTTAATTTCACCACTGAGTGGTTGGTCAAGTAGGTAAGATTTCAAATTTTCTCGTTCCATACTTGAATTTGAGTCTTTATAACTATCACAGTTTGGTGGGGGTTAAACTTACTATTTAGCATCTAGAGCACATGCAATGGGACTTTAGCTTTGACCTCGACATATGAGCAATGAAGTCTACTGTAATAGTTGTATAATGCTGAGGGACAATTCTCTTTGACATTTATGTAGATTGACTTACCTGCATATCCATTTGTGTATCAACCTTTAGGAATGATCCAATGGTTGGGTTTGTCGTTTGATAACTCAAAGATCTCAGGTTCAATTTCTTCCTACACCCCCTAATCACCCTTGTTTCCTTAAGGACATGTTTTAGACCAACTCAAACTACAGTGGTCAATCGCTGAACTTGAAGGAGTAGTTATCGTAAGGTTGGACACCCTATAGAAAAAAAATTCCATTTGTGTACCAAAAAAACAAAAGCTTAAGTTCAAACTCAGTAATTTTTTGTCCATCTCTATACATAAACCTTTTCATTTCTTGATTGATTTACCAATGTGTGATTCACATGTGTAGTCAATTTGTTGTTTATGTTTAGGGTAGTTTCTTGATTTACATAAAATCTGTAGGGTAGTTTGTTGTTTATGTTTAATGTCATTATCATAAGATCGTTGATATATCCTATGATGATCTGGTCGGTGATTTGATGAAAATGAAGTCATCTTAATTGCAAACGCCGTAGATCCTGTACATTTTTTGTATGAGACCACTTGAGTGGTACCGGTAGAGATTCTTGATATTTTTTCTTTGAGCAAAGTGATCTTTGACGGGTTAATGGGCTAGGGCAAAACTAGAAATTCTTGTAAAAGGTAAAATAATATTTCTGTAAACTTTTTGTTAATTTTTTCGTCAATGTCAATGGATTAACATTTGACAAAAACAAAAATTAACGAAAAATTAACAAAAGGGTTACATTAAAACACTTTTGATGGTGCTCAAAATCGTCTGGACCCAACTGCAGAATAGTCAAGAGTATAATTCAGAGAGTGTGTGAAGGTGTGTATGTGGTAGAAAGTGTTAAATGTGAGGTGAAAACAAGAGTATGAGTGATTTACCATAACATAATGACTAACATTGTATCAACTGTAAGGACTAAGCCTGAATACACTATAACAAAAAAATAAAAAAGATCACATTATAAAACTTTTGATAGATCAATGACTAAGGTTAGTAATATTGTTTTTTCGGACGGCTAAATTTTATGTTGCATCTTACCTTTAGGTAAGGGTTATGACTAATATATTTTACAATTGGTTTATTTAACCTAAATATAAAACACTCATTGTATGTGTCTCTGTGCCATAATTCATTAAAAAAAACTAGGACATAGAATATAACAATTTTTTTTTTGGGGGGGGGGGGAGGGGGGGTTAATGTAATAAATTAAATAAAATTATGGTTTATATAAATATATGAAGAAGGTCGAAATTTCAGGAATGGAAGTACCCCATAGTCCTAATGTGGCTCCACCACTGATTAAGGGGCTGTTCACCCCAAGCACAATCGAAACATAAGTTTCATCACAACGAGTTTTATGTTCCGTCAATTTATTAGGAATGAATTAGATCTATCGTTGTATATATAAAATATAGCATGACCTTATCCTTGGGCCAAAACCATAGCTGTCTGCCTAACTTAGTATAAGTGCTTAACCTGCAAATATAAAAATCAAAACTCAATTCATAAGGTCCATTATCAGACAATAGAGATTTGAATTTGAATAGTTTTCCAGTGGTGCATGGTCAATTTTGGCTCCATGAGAGAAAGAACCTAATCATCATGAGATGCAATGACAGAAATGAATGGCTCTATTCAATGAAACCAACCCCCCAACCCTCCAACCCCACCTTCATCAAATGTGATCAATGTTCTCTTTGGTGAGATAGCAGACAAGCTTCAATAGTGGTTTTGTGAGTGCAAATTTAGTCATGCAACTAATAGTTAGTGACCCTTTTTTTTTTAGTGCTCCTATACAGACACACACACACACACACATATCTTACCAACCCCATTGTCCAGAACTTGTACCTTATCCACATAATTTGATGAGATTTCCAATGCATTAAGTAACAATTATTTAAAATACGATAGATAAGAAGATTTTCAGTTCTGGAACAACAAGTTGAGATGGCCGAGTTGGTCTAAGGCGCCAGATTAAGGTTCTGGTCCGAAAGGGCGTGGGTTCAAATCCCACTCTCAACAATTTCTATTTTCTTTTCATAGACTTTGCTTAGTGTTTAAATTTTTTGGCTGATCTATTGAAGTTTTGGGCCGAAGACCAAGTAATGCACTTGTCTGGACAAGGTCTAGTATGAGCCCACTCTATTAACTAATATTACTACACAGGAGACAAGTCCTCTCTAAAAAATCTGGATGGAGAAGAAAATGGCATTATTATGTTCTAGTGGAGGGAGTAAATATTGAATACGACCGTGGTACCATGTCATTGTTGATGACATCATATTATTATTGATCAATAATAAAACCTTAAACAGGCAAGATAAACCCCATTTGAACTAACATGGCAAAAGAGTGTAGAGTTATTTAAATGATATGTTAGTTATTAATTTTTTGTGGGTCCATTTGTTTATTTGTTTTAGTATTATTGATTGGTGATATTATATCACCTTATCATATGATATCACTATTATAATGAATATTTTCTCCTACAGGAGACCCATTTGTGGCGTAATGAAATGAGATAAGTGTCTTTTAGGGCAACCTCCTCTTGAAAGAGGTCATATTATTATTTTTTTCTTGCAGCATCTGGATGTAGTAGTTGTTATTTATCTCTAATTATACAGTGATATTTCTTCTTGTCTTGGTTGATTATGTTGTATTTTGTTTGAAATTTATTTTTCTAATATGTGGGTTTCACCCTTTAGGCTTGAATTAACTATATTTATATTTATACTATTTATAAATGTCAGTATCTGCGAAAATCTTTTAATTTCCTATTTATCCCTAATTATTATAATAAAGTCAATTATACCCATTATATACTTTTATCTCATTTTTGTTTTTCACACGTATTTGATTTTTAACTTGTTTTAGACTCTTTTATAAGGACTTCTAAATTATTTTTAACTCATTTATTAATAGTACAGCTACATACAATTATATATATCTATATGAAAAAAGTAAAATCACATACGGTCAAATAGATGTGCAAATATTTAAAAGGATAGACACAATACCTAAATAAATGACAAATTAGGTAAACAAAAACTTATAGAATAAATTAATAATTAAAATATGAATTAATTACTCAGAACCTAATTTAATTATACATATAATTCAAATTTTATATAAAAATAACATTATTTAAATTTATTAACATTCAACGCACGTCGTGCATTGTTAATAGTGATAAAAGTGTGGGATTATCAATTGTAAGACTGTGAATTTGAACCTACGGACAGTAATTTCGTACCAAAAGCTTAAATTTGAACTAAGCTGTAAAATGACTCGTTGTGTAGAGATGAACCCTAATGAAGATTCAGTTCAAAATGGTTGATTACTAATTTATGTTTGTCAGTAGAGAAAGTCAAAAGAGAATGAAGTAATTAAGACTCCAGGGGATTCATCACGTATCAAATTGCAACTGATGAGTTTTATATTTTAAACGTGATGGTATGGAAAACAGAGAGTGAGAGAATTTGAGTGTTGAACGATAAAATTGAGAAAAAAACGTGGGAGTTGACAATCACCAAGCAAGTAAAACAGAAAATAGTATGAGTGGTTCAATCAACTTGGTAGTTAGGCTAATCTACGATTAATGAAATCTCTTATTCTCATGTCTATTTTCAATTCTGATGAAGAAGAAAGAGGGTCTTTATCGAGGATTCGATCCCTTTTCGTTAGGGATCTATTCTATTTATACAAGGATCTTTTGTCATGATGATACGGTCCCCTTAATCCGTTGGGATCATCTGGGAATTTTTGGCCGTTTAGAGGCAATAATATTCATAAGACACACAGTCTTCTAGAAACAGTGAAGTAGAATGCTTGAGGTGATAGCTTGTTATCCAAGATATGATAGGTTTGCTGACCTTACCCCCTTCTTATAGTTATGAAAGTCGAGCTGATTTGACCATGGCCGAGCTGATTGGATATTGTTTGGTGATTTGGAAACTGACTTATTTGTGATGGATCGTAAATATAAAAATTCATTATGTTTCTATATCTGACAAACTAGTATTGTGATAACTTTTTATTTGATGTGTGCAGTACCGTCTAACACGGCCACTTGATATATTAAACCCATCTACAACTTTCTCCTAATGTCCAGAAAGTTTTCATGTACAGTGGGTTTGGATGCTTGGATTTGTCATTTGTCATACTTAAGAGCTGTCTTCCATGTATTACATTGCTTTTTTGACTTGTTAACCTGAAAATTATTCTTTATAAGCACTCAACTACTTTATCTCTGTCTTTGGTTCTTGTTTGTATATAGCGAAATAACAAAACGTGTTCCCAAAGAGTTCAAGTGTGATACGGATTTCGGTTTCTCTAGAACCCATAAAAAAAGGTAGGCACTCCAATTGTCATCCATTTTTGACCTACGAGAGGCACATTTGGAACTAGCCTTTCAAATAGGGGTGCAAATGGGGCGGATTAAACGGGTTAAGAGATCAATCCTAACTCAATTTTAAGTATATAATCTTCAACTTTAACTCTTCTTTAACAAGAACACTGTCTGAGTTTAATTCGAGCGGACTCGAGTTTAATTCAGATGACTTAATTTGGACTGATTTCAAGTTAAAAATTGGATTGAATTTGAGTTATTTAATTCGAGTTGATTTTTTAAAGTATAGATTTGATTTTTTTCAATGTAGATATGTCTTTTTCAAGTAATTTGAGATGAAGAGCAAGATGCAGATGAAGAGAGTGGGAGTGAGAAAAGGATGAGTGAGAGAGGGAGGCTGAGAGTTTGAAACAACTTAGATGAGTAACGATTGAGAGATGGAGGAGTGACGAGCGAGAGAGTGATTTGAGAGTGATGGAGGCACAAAGGTGAAGACTTGAAGTGAAGTAAAAGTTTGGACTCTAAAGAGTGAAAATAAATACTAATTCTAGTTAAATATATTTATATATTTATGTATATTCGAGTTCAACCCGATTTAATAATCGGGTTCAACCTGATTTTAATATTCGGGTTGAACTCGACAATCCGAGATTTGCCCAAATTCAATTCGGGTTGGATTTTTTTGCCCCAATGCAACCCAAGTATTAAAAATTATAATACAAGCCCTGTTTTTTTTTTTTTGTTGTTGAATTCGGATTATTCCGCCCAAGTTGTAACCATATTTTTAAAGTACAAAAACAATTCGTATAATTGAGAGAACAATCGAAAAATTGATCGTAAACAGTGTAAAATAATTTAGAAATACCAAATATAATATCTCCTATTAATAAATTTTATCTTTCCAATACTTTATAATAGAACTCATGTGTGAGAGAAATATTAGATCGTATATAGTCGACGAATAAGGTGGGTTCATTAACAATTCGCATATAGTATGTTTGCCCTCATATATTTCTCTCTCATTTAATAAGAGTTTGGAATCTTTGGTTACTAATTTTAGAATATTGGGTAATCCGAAACTTTTCTAAATAATATTGGAGAAAAGAGTCCTAAAAAAATTCATAGAATTAGAGGAACTCCTCCTATTTGACGAAATGATCAAGGAATACTCAAAGACCCATCTACAAAAATTTTGTATAGGAAGTGCCAAAACTTCTAAATACAATAGCTCCTTTATTAGGTAACTAGGGATAACTCGTATCTGAAGGCACAATACAGTATGAATGATTTTGAGAAAAATATTGGTAGCCGTTAGATGAATTTATTTGAGATCGTCAAATAAATTTATTAAAATTTATTATATTTTATATTATAAAATAGCATCACTACTCTTTTTTTTTATCAAAAGGGAAAAATATCGGGGCATGATTTGACCATATTAATTACTCTTTTATTTGTATATAATTTCTAGCTAGACGTTGCAGAATTAGTTAGACTTTTACTCTTAAGTTGGAAGTCTTTTTCTAACTTGTGGCTAGATATGTCGGTCCAACAAATACTCCTACCTTTGTCTTCTCAGTCTTTTTTTAATTCATTTATTTTTTGACTCTTGGGGCAATTTTAATGTTTGAAATCAATTTGCAAATGCCTTCAAATTTGTCACCAGCCAATGTTGGGACATAGAGTTCTTTTTTTCTTGCTAACTACGATTTTTTGGGTTTTCTAGAATGTCCAACTAATTCAATTATGCATATAAAATTTTATCCTTTCGCACCGGGCAATCATTGTGATAAATATTAGAGAATGACCTGAAAACAATATTCAGCATCTCCAACTTTGTAAATTCGGTTCTTGGCTAATTATTCAACAAAAAAGACACTTTTACGGGCTAGAATTACAAAAAAAAAAACTGTGGGTTGTATGGCAGAGTAAGAATACCTATATCTGATTTTTTCCAAACAGCAGAAGAAAATTAAAACCATGCTTTACGATGGTTTACTGTTACATTAGGAGCAAGAGCAGGACATGACATCCATAGATATGTAACTTTCTGAGGTTTCGTTTGGAATCAGTCTCTCTATATGTAGTGTATAATAAGGCAGAACATCTAGAAAGAAAGTGACAAGGTGTTCATAAATGTAATATTTTCTAGTGGAACGGTGTATTTCCTCACTTTATCATTGTAGTTTTATATAAAAGGAGATGTTATTTATATTTAATATAGTGATTTTATTTATGCTCGGTTTGGTATGATGGAAAAGTGAAAGAATGGAAAGTTGGAAGGATAAATAAAATATCATGTTTGGTAAGGTAGGAAAGTTGGAAGGATGAAAAAGTGGATGTATTATCATTCCTTCCAACCCACCAAAATCAATCCCTCAAAAATCGGACGGATAGTGAATAGAAAATTAATTATTTGTGTTGAGATGTATCTTATTTGTTTATATATCTTTATATATATATATA
>CM042196.1:9610190-9628290 GCA_023539305.1 Ilex asprella
TGTGACACAAAAAATATTCAGTCACTAAAATTTTGAGATCCATCTTACTTTGATGGCTGTTTTTTCAATTGTGTTATCAGAGGATTCAGTGGTGGTCTACTGGCCAACCACCTCACCATTAGACCCACTACCTTTCCATGTAAACACTGTTTAAATAGGAAAAATTGCATTTTGACCCTCTCAATAGTTGAGGGAGAAAATTGAGACTACAGTCCTAATTTAGGGGTCAAAGTGTAATTTGTCGTATTGCATGCTACTATACTTTTGCCCTACATTTTGTGTTTATATATAAAAGCTGTCTCTCTCCAACGACAAGTAATAATACAACACCACCATGCAATATTATACTATTGTCATCAATCTTGAGTTTAGAAATATTTTCTTTTGGTCCTTCTAGGCAGATACAACTGAAAGAAAACACTTATATATAAACACACGGTCTTCATGCACATGTTTGTGTTATCATCTGTGTATATACATATATGTCTTCTTTCATGGCTTTTTCGCTCGTAGATTAACATGGAGAGACAATCCATCAACTCGGTGACTCGTTTTCGTGTGACTCAGCTTCTCCTCATCACCACCACCTTGTTTGCTCTCTGTACCACCACATGGTTTGGGGTCGGAGCCGCAACAGACCAAGAGCTTGTAAGAGGCTTCAAAGCCACTCCAGACCAGTCAGTCTCATCTTTTCAAGCTCTACTGAGGGATTCCACTGGGAACTACTCATTGGGTTTCCTCCGAGTCAACCGCACCGGACTGAGTCTAGCGGTTGTCCACGTTCCATCCTCTGAACCTCTATGGTTCGCCAACATGACCTGCTTGGCAAGATGGTCTGACTCGACTCAGCTTTTCTTCAATGGCAGTCTTGTAGTTTCCGATCCACACACGAAGGTACTTTGGTCAAGTAACACCAACGGTGACCGTGTTTGGCTCTCCAACTCCTCCAATCTCGAAATCCAAAAGCTTGATGGGTCTCAGACCATTCAGTGGCAAAGTTTTCAGTTTCCCACAGATACCCTTGTAGAGAACCAGAATTTCACTAGTGCCATGTCACTGGTTTCTTCAAATGGGCTCTATTCTATGCGGTTAGGATCCGATTTTATGGGGTTATACGCAAAGTTCAATGGGGACTCCGGTTCTGATCAGATTTATTGGAAGCACAGAGCTTTAGAAGCTAAGGCAGATATAATTGAAGGCCAACCCATTTATGCTGTACTCAATCCGAATGGGTACCTGGGTATGTATCAAAACGGGTCAGCCCCGGTTGATGTGCAATCTTTCAATAGTTTTCAGCAAACCGGGATCCGACGTGTCCGGATTGAACCTGATGGGAATTTAAAAGGGTTTTACTGGACCGGGTCAAGTTGGATCTTAGACTACCAGGCAATCTCAGAACCGTGTGAGTTACCAAGTTCATGCGGGTTATATGGACTCTGCCAACCGGGTAAGGATTGTTCTTGTCTAGACAACCGGACAGAGCATAACTCCGGCGGGTGCATCTTGCCGAAGAATGGTAATTCCGGTGACTTTTGCAGTGTGTATGATCAGAAGTACAAGGTCTTTAGAAGAAGTGGTGTGGAGTTACCTTATAAAGAGCTAATGGGAAGTCAAAAAATGGCCTCTCTAGAGCGATGTGAGCGTGCATGTGAATTGAATTGCTCATGCTGGGGTGCGGTGTATAGTAACAACTCTGGGTTCTGCTACATGCTAGATTATCCCATACAGACCCTAGTCGGTGTAGGAGATTTGACTAAGGTAGGGTATTTTAAGCTGAAGGAGGGTGTAGGGAAGAGAAAGATGGATGGGAGATTAACGGTTGTGATTGGATTGTTGTGTGGGTTGGTATTGTTGTTTTGTGGGGTTGTGGGGATTGGGTTGTATAGGATTAGTAAGAGAAAGAGAGGAATAAGAGGGTATGTGGAAGAGGATTGTGGGGTAGGTGTGGGACCATATAAGGATTTGGGGGCTGCTAGCTTTAGATCAATTGAGCTTAGTGAAAGATGATGTAAGGGATGACATCTATTGGACTGTTTTTATCAACTGACTTATTTTTGTTTTTTTGTTTGTGGGGCCAACCTAGATCCAATTGGATTTTGACTATATATTGTCCTTTGTTTCTTCTTTCTATAACTGGGGGTCATCTCAATTTTATTGTTTTTCATGTGTAACACAAATTGTGAATGTATAATTATTTATAAATCGTGTAAAATAAATTAAAACTCTTGATTGGAACTTGAGCTTGAAATTTTTAGAGATCTAATTTGAAAATCTAATGATGTGATTTTAGTATAATACTGTATACCATAAACTTTCATCTTAGATCGACTGTTGATTGACCTCAAGGTAATATGCATCCATGAGATTTCATCCAGCCAAAGACATTTATATTCACTTTTTTCTTGTTTCGACCTCAGAAGTTAGCTCATTAATTTTTTTTATTTTGGGGGGAAGGGGAGGGAGATTTGAACCCTTGATTTCAAGAAGGCAAAGCCTTCGCAAGATAAAAAGTACTATTTGACAAAGTCCATTAGTTCTTGCTCATTAATTAGAATTGGCTTCGGGAGATGAATGGGATGATTAGAATAAATGACGAGTATACATTCAACCATTCTTTTGAGACCGATCCAGGAGAGCAAGCCCTTACCTTTCCTTATTGGAATTTTCTATCGATTGATAAGCATGGGTGAGGCCGACCCATGTAGAATTGCTCTTGACGGCTAGTAAGAAAGACAAGAAAGATAGGTATATGGGCTATCAACTTAGATTTCGTCCAACCAGAACTTCATACAGGGGTTTAGATCTGGTCAATACAAATAGGTGTGCCCTCTCCGGAGGGCTGGTAGTTTGGATCCAACCCGTCGACACCTAATTCGTGCATATTGGTTGGCGAAAGTCGTATTTGTAGCATCATCTAATATGTGGAATAGTGCTTATGAGTCGCCTATCGTGACCTTGCTTAACGTTATTTTGATCCAAGCTCAATTAGACCAATTGTAATTTTCAATATTAAATAGAGCACACTACCGATTCAATGATAGTATTCAATTAAGTTCCCAAATTAGGTCAAAATATCATTTTTCCTTTCAAAATGCATTATTCAACCAATTATATGTATTTTGTGTGCGTGTTTGTAGGATTTATATTTCCTTCAATATGCATTTTTTTTTAATGATAGATATTGATAAGAGATCCAATTATAGTTAGGGAAAAACATTTTTTCTTGTTGATTCAAGAGAAAAACAACTAAAACAATCTATGAATGCGAAGCTTCAACACCCTTATAATTTCTGTTTGAATGCAAGATAAATGATTTGGTATTTGCTTATTAGATAGTAGTGGGGTGTGGGGAGGTACAATGTTCTCATGTGCAAAGTCATGGGTCCATGTAAAAAGGAGATCCTTGTAATTGATCTCATCTTTGCCACTTTAATACAAGGTTGTATGAGGACAAAAATGGCAGTATGATGAGATTTATTGGTGTCCTTTGGAAGCATATTATATTCAATTCAAAGTGGATATACTTTTCGTCTATTTTCTTTAAGTAATGACCCGAAAAAGGATATCCTTTATACTTAATTTCAATGGGAACTCTCCAAAGCACCACTCACTAAATCAAAGTATGGTGGAAATTTCTCTAGATTGGAATATAGTTTGACAGCTCATTCTTTAAAAGTATCTTGGGGTGTGTTAATTATAATTTTTTGGGTGGGGTTATTCCCACCCGACAAATATCTATTCTCACTCCATTTAATTTATCATTATCAAACTACTAAGTTTACTCCTTTTATACCTACCATATTATTAACTAAACTCACATTATACTACATACACTCTTTTTAATAAGTAAACTCATTTTATATTTTGTAATAATTAGGGTTTCATTCTCTTTCTCATCTTATACAACAACAAAAACACTTTTTTAATATAAATTTTTTCAGTGAGATACATGTTAGTATTACTTATCAATTTAATTATATGTTTGATTTCATGTTTGTTATATGAATTTTTATTATTTTTGGTATGTTTTTGATATATCTATCAAGTTTAATAAATTTTTATTTAGAATTTATATGTGTATACATATGTATGCTTTTAGATTATTATTTTTTTAATCTTCTTAAGGTTTTATATCTATACTTGTTATTTTTTTTTTCATATTTGATTTTGTGTCTTGTAATTTTTTTTGTCCTTTAATATTTCCTTGATTTTTTTCCTTCTTGTTTCGATTTATTCCTTTTTTTATGTTTTTTTTCCTTGCTTCACTTTTTTTTTCTTGTTTTGGTCTACTTCTTTCTTTTCTTTTCTTTTTCTTATTTTGTTCTTTTCTTTTTTCTTGTTTCAGCATGCTTGGTGTCACTACAAGAAAATTCATATTTTGTGACGATTTTTTCGGTCTCCAAAAATTAAAAAAAATGTTGCGAAGTATTTTTTACGATAATTTCATTTCGTCGTGTCATCGTCGTAATAGCCTCATCGTAGAAAACACTGAGACAAAATCATATTTTGTTGCGAAAAGATCCTTTTCGCGACGTAATAGAAACGTCACGAAAAACAACAAATACGTCGTTAAAATTAAATTCTAACATCGCTAAAAAAATAAATAAAATAATTTAATTGATATTTTGTGACAAAAATAAATCGTCCCTATGCAACTACAACGTCGCAAATAAGCATTTTTTTTTGCGATGAAAACGAAAATTGTCGTAGAAATTATTATTTTTTACTTACCATATCCATTGGCAACACAACCAAAAAAATGTTGCGAATTTTTATGTTTTGAGACAAAAAATCAAATCGTTGGGAAATATAATTTACTTTCAACCTTTTGCGACGCATAAATTTTCGACTCAAAAAAGTTACTTTTTAAAAAAAAAAAAACCCTTTTGAACAATAGTTTTCCAAAAAAAATTGACACTTGTGTTCAACTAATAAGAAACATTAATAAAACATGTCACCTATTTTTCAATCAATAATTAACACAAGTAATACACATATGCCCTGTTTTCAACCAACACAGCTAACAACAACTACCAAACTAACCACAATATAAATGTCAATACTACAATAACGCAATAAGAAGCAAAACTTCCCACAAAGCACAACTTATATCATTCATCAAAGACTCCAATATATTCAACAATCATATCCACAAATTTACAAAATATTTAACTACATGACAAGTTAATTCATGTCTAAAGGAAGTCCTCATACTGAGTACATTAGTCTTATGAATATTGTTTTTTTCAGGACCCCTCTTGAAATATTTACTGTCGAGCCAATACAACTGCAACAATGATAACAATAAACACTTTAGTAAGTGAAGTCAACGAAAAAATATTCACTATGACCCGTAATGTTACACATGCATCTCATTCAATTTAAAAAACCAAGTTAGACTGCCAAAGATGTTGATAAACTTCAAGTTATTCAAATTTCTTTGTGTTTTCACAATAGATTTACCAAACCCAAAGCATAGGTTGTAATCAAGATGCAATATGCATCTTGACAAAGCCAAAGATTTGTTACTTAATTATCCTAGGTTTATTGCACTCCAGAAATTCCTTTTCTCTTTTATGCGTTGTGCTAAGGATCACAATGATACCATTGAAATTAGAGGAATGTATAAATCTTCAATCACCAATTGATCCTATTATTGCCTTCTCAAAAATTTAATTTCGATTCTAAATAGGTAATCATAGATCTGCTAAATTCAAAGACACCCAAAAGTGATGCCCTTCATTATTATTAAGTTCTTGTAATCCTGATCAACTCTATTACACTCTGGGCAATTAGGATTTCATAACTTAACGCAACCAAGTATTTATGGAAATAATAGTCTAGCTAACTTTATGGAAATAATAGTTTATTACACTCGGGCAAAAGTCTAGCTAAATTTATGGAAATAGCAGTCTTAAATTCTAACCGCACTATACGATGCAACCATATCATCAAATATCAGAGTAACTAACTAGAGAAAAGTCATCACCATCCCTTCTCTTTATGGTCTCCTCACTTGGGAGAAGATGAGCAGTCATCATTTCCCATTTGGTCCATGCCCTGGCAGCTACAAGCTAAAAAAAATTAAGGCATATTTAGAAATCACCTCAACTTGTGGCAAGATGATGAACATGCAAATTCATGATCAATAAAGCCAAAAGGACCAATGCTTGCACCATCAGATAAAGTCAGATTTCCACATGGTAGAACAAACTTGAATATTCAGTTTGACAAATTATATACAAATAACATCATCAATTCATGACATCAAGCAAAGGATAATATGCTAGTTCAAGTGTACATACTTCTCCCAAGAACTCTTCTTATAAGTATTTCATTAAAGGATTTTAATAGCTCATATTTTACTAGATGCTTCTTTTTCCATGGTTCCCAGTGTAGTATAGTAGCTTATATAAAGAGCTAGAAGTTGTGCAAATGCCCTTGACAAGTCACAAAGAAAAAGGGGCTTCGATAGGACACTTATGTGGAAGTGTCAAGTAGTTGGGCTGCTACTGGAACAACATAGAAAGTGGAAGTGTGTATGGTATATTGGTACCACACAACTTTTTTTATTTTTGCCCAAAAAACAAGAAGAAAAAATTCATGTCATGGGACATCAAGGTCTGAATTGACTAATAAAGAAGATGGGTAAAAAGAAAAAGTTCTCTGATTAATATATTTGAGCTGTCATAACTGATTCATATCAACTCTGTTGAAATTAATTCGTGAAAGAACATCTATTTCATGAAAGGATTCTTTAATATTGGCCATTGACAATAGCATGATAATAAGAATGGAGACTCATATTTGGGTGATCGAGAGCCAAAAGTTTTGTGTATACTTGTGAATGACAGCTTCGCAATATCACTTAAAATAATCTCGCAACAAAACAAAGATAATTCAAAAACCATGGAAAATTATCAAATCTTGCACCATACCTTAGTCTATTGAGTTAACCATTGACAAACATCAAGAAGTAGCTAGTTTTCTGATGCATTTTTCTCACCTACAACGTGCATGCTCTAAGTAACATATTCATGTCCTACTCCTTCATTAAGCCACTGTATGCCCATTTTCATTAAGCCACTGTTCAATGAATTCAAAAAGTCCACCTTGGCTTTCCAGATAGAATGGAGACATTGGAATCAAGCAACAATCTTGTTGCAATCCGAAAGCTATTAACATATGTGAGTCTTATTATGCTAGACCAACAATACAATCACAACCTGCTAGCATATTTCAAACAAACACATTATATTTTATCTTTTTGTATGTTAACTATCATGGAATCCATAAAAAATGATCGAGATGTGCATTATATGTAGATACAAAAACAAGGAATAAGTTTCTACATAGAGTTCTGTGGCCTGCTGTTTCATCTTTTACTTTGCACACAAATAATAAACATTTTAACTTTACCATAATTTGATCCAAAATATTTTTAATTTAAACTACACAACGAATCGGTGATCTTACCACATCTCGACTTGCCAATGTTGCGTACATAGCAATGAACCCTGCAAAATAAAGTCAGAGAAGTGGAAGCAAATAATAAGACACTAAAAATGAAGATTTTATAACTTGAACCCAACCATTAAATATGACACAAGTCACTTACCATTGTATCGATCCATGAGTTTGCTACTAATATTGTGGCTACTGCACTTTTACAAGGGCTGACATCTCTTTACATTTGTTTTTCTGTCTAAAGCATCTCAGTATACTAAATGGATGGATAAATTAAGTATATGAATATTTATGTTAATCACATATTAAAACAACAATCACACATCAAAACAAGATGGACTAATACAATATGCTTGAAATATCAAAAGAAAAAGCCAATGACATTTCTACAAACACGTTGCTAGCAAGTGAATCAAATTCAAGTTACATGATTTGTAGTTGCTTTATGTGAGATTCGTAATGAAAAAAAAAAGATGATTGATGATGTTGCTGCCTGGATATCCTACAAATAATGAAATAAACGGTTGATAAACAACAATAATTGCATGAATAAAATAACTTAAGGGCAAGCTTTACAAATAAAATGAATAGCATACAACAAAAACTAGATTAGCAATACATCAAAACTGTTTGTTCTGATCTTGAATCTCCTCTTTATATGGGTGTGAGTGTTTACTTTTATGCCATTGAGTGTGTGTCTCTATGTGTGAATGTCTGTCTGTGTGTTCAATTGAGCAGAGAGAACTTGGGGCAGAGAGAAGAGAGAGATTGAAACCTGATTCAAGTTCTCACTCTGGAATCTAAAGCTTGCCAATTAAAGCTAGGGTTCCTAATTCTCCACAATGCCGATTCAAGCTATGGTTCTTGATTCTCCACAATGCCGATTCAAGCTCTCAGTGGAATCCAAAGTTCGACTCATTCGTTAATGGCAATGAACTAACAGAACTAGCGCTCGCTTTAATCTGTGTGAGATGGTGGTGAGGTGTTGATGGTGTCGGTGGCGGTAGTTGTCCTTGGTTCGGATTTTTGTTTTATTGCGTGAAACACACATAAATCTTTTTGTTTGGGAAGAGTTTTTTTAAAAGACCCAAAACAATGTCATTTTGGTTTTTTAAAAATTTATATTTTATGACGAAAATAAAAAATGTTGTGATAAAAAATTCTAAACAATTTATTAATTATGATTTCCAAATATAAAATTCTAATTCTGTGACGAAAAATTTAACGTTGCCATAAAAATTCCTAGAAAATGTATTGCGACGTAAATAAAAAATGTCACAAATTAATATTTTTATTTTATTTTTAATTTAATTTTGATTTACAAAAATAAAATTTATATTCTGCGACGAAAAATTAAACATTGCAATAAAAATTTGTTGACATTTTTTTACGATGCAAAAAAAAACATCGTGAATTAATATTTCAACTTGATTTTTATTTTTATTTTTGATTATTTATTTTTGTGACCATTTAATACTATCTACGAGAAAAAATATTTGTCGTAAAAAAATTACCATTTTTCACCATTATTCTCGCCAAAATATTTTTGGAAGGGAATCGCCATTTTGGCGAAGCACTTGGAAAAATGTTCCAAAAAAATTATCAAAATAGAAATTTGCGACAAAATTATAAAATCGTCGCGGATAGTATATTTTTGCAATGTTTTTTAATTTGTCGCAAAAAAATCACAAAAAATGATTTTTCTTGTATGCTTTCAGATTATTTATTTTTCTTTATCTTGTTAAGGTTTTGTATCTATGTTTGTTATTTTTTTTATATTTGGTTTTACGTTTTGTAGTTTTGTTTGTCCTTTAATATTGTCTTGGTTTTTTTTTCCTTCTTGTTTCTATTTGTTTCTTTATTTATGTTTTTTCCTTATTTCGTTCTTTTCATTTTTCTTGTTTCGGTCTGCTTCTAAAAAAAAAAAAAATTTTCTTGTTTTGTTTTTCTTTTTTCTTGTTTCAGCATGCTTTGTGTTTTTTACTTGTTGTGTTATTGGTTTTTTTTTTATTTCAATTTTTCTTGATCTTTTTTTTCTTGTTTCATAAATATATTTATGTATTCAAACTAATTGTCTTCTTTCATTATTTTTTCCTTACGATGACTTTTTTTATTAAAAGGGTATACATAGAATAAGTAAACTTAACTGTTAATGGGATATATGTAGCATGGAGTAGACTCAGTTACTAATAGGGTGGATATAAAAGTACTGGACTTAATAGTTTGATAATAAAAAATTAAATGAAGTGAAAATGGAGATTTGTGGCGTGGGAATAGCCCCACCTATATTTTTTTTGTTCATGTAACGGGTAAATGAATAATTTAAATGTATATTTCACACACACACATACTCATACATATATGTTATTTTTCTTTTTTATGAATTGAATTTATTTTGATTTGACCATTGTTGATTTCTTGAATCAAATTACATATAACTGGTTGTAAATATTTCTTTAAATTCGACTTAAATTCAAATAATTCACCATAAATTTTAGAGAGAAGTGGTTGCAATTTTAATGCTAATGGGAATTGATTTAGACTTGTTCAAATTTCTCGAGAAGATTTGTTTTGGAGTAGACAATGAACCAACATCAATACAACAAATCAATGAAAAACAATAAAACAACATAAAAAAAATAATGTGACAAGTTTTTAAAAAATAATGTATCAACATACAACATAAACCCCGAGGGGTTAGCCTAGTGGTTCAAGGGTTATTTGGCAAGTACCTTCACTTGGTATCGGTCAAGGGTTCGAAACTTATTAGGTGCAAACGCTCCTTGGAGTCACTGGTCTTAGATTTACCCCCTATGCATGGAGAGCCAACTTTGCGCGTGGGTCCAGCATTAGTCTAACCCGAAGAGTTGGGATAGCTGGAATTCCAAAAAAAAAAAAAACATACAACATAAAAAACAATGTGATAAGTTACTCAAAAGCATTGTAACAATAAATTAAATAATGTGACAGCATATTAAAAAAATGTATCTAGGTACTCAAAAACAATGTAATAACATAATAAACAATGTAACAAGTCATTCAAAAATAATGCAACAACATAAAAAAATAATGTGACAAGTTACTCAAAAATAAGGTGACAACATATTAAAAAAATATAACAAGTTATTCGAATTTGTTATTTAAAGATCACAAAATTTAACAACATCAAATCTTGAAAATTTTGATTTCGAAAATCAGTTTTGATTCAGAAATTTAACTGGGCAAAATCAATGGAGTGATCGACTGTTCCAGTTAGATATTGGTTGGGTCATGGACCCAAACCGGGACTCCCATGGTGGATTGACCCAAATTAAAAAATGTCAAAAGGGGTAAGTCTTTTGGAGGTATCATTTACCAAGAGGTATCTTTTACTCAAAATACATGTCTGTTAAATATTAACAGACATGTTCATGTATTATGTGTGTCTTAATAACACCTATTGGTTGCCTATATAAACCCAAGACAATCCAATAGATGGATCATCTGAAATACCTACTATATTTCTCTCTCTCTCTGCATAACGTTAAAAGGCTTTTGTGCTATGAAAATTCAGTATTGATTCTTATTGTGTAACAACACCATACTGCTCGAGCAATTAAAGAAAAGACGTTGATTTGGATTCTAAAGTACGTGGAACATCCTTAAACGATATTTAGGATTAAAGCAAACAAGGTATGTCTTTAATCTCATGCTTCCGCAATATATATATATATATATATATATATATATACACGATTTTCAACATTGGTATTAGAGCCATTTATAGTGTTCTTGTACATTTGGAATCAATTATCAATTGTTTTTTAAAAAATAATTATGTCTTGTTTACAAAATCTGATCCCTGCCACGGGTGATGAGTTTGGATGGAATTGATACTTCGAACATAGCAGCAGGCTTCCCATGTAGTTAACGTTCTTTCCTTCTGGTGTAATATGTTAACTTTGTTCATGCACTGATGACGAAAAGACAAGCAAAAATCAAATACAAAGGAAGGCATTGAAAGTTTGAAACATGTAATGGGCAAGTCTCTGCCATAGTGCCTTCTTGTCATGGAACCCATGGATTATAATAAAACAAAATTGGTTAAACTCGACAAGTTGTGATCATGCTAATGAATAATTCTAAAATATTTTTTTTTCACATTTACCAAATATTAGAATATTAGAATATTGAGCTTTATTCTGAAATATCTTTGGACCATTATAATTGTTTAAGACATTGAATTTTAATTGTTTAAAAAAAAATATCTAATTTTTTATGAGATATCGATATTATGCATAGAATAATGTTAGCATGATTGATATATTTATTTCGTTGTTATGATCTAAATTAAAATCTCATATCTAGTGTTATTTAGAATAGCATGTTTATTTTATTGAAAACATGCATGATATGAACTTAATTGCGATCAGTATGCCTAAAGATGCTAGATTTAGAGGGAGTTTTATTTTGTTTGGTATTAAGAAATCGAAATTTTGCGCATTAATTAAATTAAGTATTATTAATAATCACTTGTGGCGCGGGAGATGATTGGGAACTCAGTGAACTTTTGATCTCGCAACTTGTGAAAGTTGTTAATAGTTGAATTTAGATTTTTGCGGCAAATTATAGAATGTGTTGTGCTAATATCTCATACGCATTGTCTTTGCATGTAGATTAAATCAAAATGACTACTAAAAGCTTAGTGGCTGAATTAACTAAGGGCAACAAATTGAATGATGATAACTATGACATATGGTGCCGTAAGATTCAATTTGTCCTGTATGAGCAAAAAGTATTGGATACCCTTGACTTTGTGCTGCTAGAGCCTGAGCGACCTCAGACCCGCCAAGAACAAGAGAATTACCAGTCTTGGCAGAATAAAGATCGACTTGCGCGCTATACCATGCAAGCAAGCAAGCATGCAAGATGATCTTATTCCTAAATTTGAGAATTACCCCACAGCTCACGCCATGTGGAAGGCCCTCAAAGAGAAATTTGGTATTACTTCTCTTGCTAGGCTTCGTGGTTTGACCATGAAGTTTGACTCGTATCAAAAGAAGCCGGAGCATACAATGAAACAACATTTAAGAACTATAGCCTTTATGATACGCGATTTAGGCGCTGTTGGTCATGTGTTGACCAATGAACAACAAGTTCAAGCTGTACTTCGTTCCCTTCCACCATCATGGGAGCATATGAAAAAAAGCATGACACATAATGAGAATGTGAAAACATTCGAGAATGTATTGTGTCACCTTGAGCTTGAGGTTGAGCGTTTGGAGGCTACCAAAAGTGAGAGTAGTTCTTATGTGGCTAGAGTTGGCCCGCGCAAGACTTTCAAGTCCAAGCGCAAGCGTGGTGGAAATAGTTATGATGCTCAAACTGAGGCTAGTCATTCTTATTATAACAAGCACAAGCAGGGTAAAAGAGCTGGTAAGAAGAATAAAGCCAACATGGACTGCTATAACTGCAACAAGAAGGGTCACTTCGCTCGTGAATGCACTGAGCCAAAGAAGGTACTCTCTAGTTCTGTTTCTCGCATTGACTGTTTAGTTACTAGTCAAGTTTTTGTTGCTCACTTTTCTAATTCATGGATTGTAGACTCAGGAGCAACAGACCACATAACGAGACAGATTCGGATTTGTGGAGTACCGTCGAGTTCCAACTGGAAGCAAACGAATTTACATGGGAAATGAAACCAGTTTAGATGTGCTTGGGATTGGCACATACAAACTGGAATTGCGACACGAGCGCACTTTATACCTTCATGATGTATTATATGCTCCAGAAATTCGACGAAATTTGTTATCAATTACTAGCTTAATGAGGCTGGGTTTTATTTTCCATTTTGAAGGCCAGCATGTTGGCATTTATAGGGGAACTACATTTTATGAATCTGGTTATATCACAGATGGTTTTATTGTATTAGATATAGATCATTCTAGTAATGAAATTTATTCTTATGTTACATCTATGAATAAGGTTGATTCTATTAGATGGTATGCTAAATTAGGTCATATTGGGCAAGACAGAATGAATAGATTAGCTAGAGATGGACTTTTGCGCCCACTCGCTAAAATCAACTTTTCCAAGTGTGAAAATTGTCTCGTAGGTAAGACAACTAGAAAACCATTTGGTAAGGCCAAAGGAGCATCAATTCCATTGCAATTAATACACTCAAATATATGTGGCCCTATGAATGTGAAGGCAAGACATGGTGCATTCTATTTTATCACTTTTATATATGACTTTACGCGCTTCGATCATGTTTATTTGATTTCTCACAAGTCCGAACTTCAGACGTTACATTAAAGAGGTTGAAAATCAACGAGATAATAACATTAAGGTTCTTAGAAGTGATCGAGATCGCGAGTATCTATCTGAACAGTTTAAAGAGCTGTGTGAAGAAAAATGAATAATTAGGCAATCGACCATACCTGGCACTCCGCAACAAAATGGTGTAGTGGAGAGACGAAATCGCACATTGCTTGATATGGTTAGGTCTATGATGGCACAGTCTCATCTTCCGATTTTATATTGGGGAGATGCTTTATTGACTGCTGCTTATATCCTTAATCAAGTACCTTATAAATCAGTTCTTTCTACCTCATATGAGTTATGGACAGACACAAAACCTGACTTGAATAATTTACGACCATGGGGTTCAACGGCTTATGTACACAATACATCTCATAAATATGGGAAGTTAGGTCCTAGAGGGAAGAAGTGTATCTTCATCCGCTATTCTGAGCACTCTAAGCGCTATGTATTCGTAGGTGAACAACTTGATAGAAGAGTAACTAAAATTGAGTCACGGGATGCAATTTTCCTTGAAAAGGATTTCCCTAGCAGAGGAGATGTGTCTAAAGGAATAGAACTATATGAGTTAGATAATTCCCAAAGATATATACCCACTAACCAAGTAGAGATCGAGAAAATAGTTTCGTCACCTCATAGAGACAGTGGGAGCGATATACTCAATGGTGGATCAGTTCCAATGGATGTAAATCCATACGACACAGAGTTACGCAAAAGCAAGCGTGGAACCATCCCTCAACGTCCTTTTGAGATTGAAGGGGAAACTTTTATGGTTGCACCATATGATGATGCTGAACCTAAAAATATTAAAGAGGATCTATCATCACCTGCTAGTAATGAGTGGATAGCTGCAATGAATGATGAGATGGAGTCAATGAAGGCTAATCAAGTCTGGGACTTGGTTGACCTTCCGCCTGGGCGCAAGGCCATTGGGAACAAATGGGTTCTCAAAATTAAGCACAAGTCGGATGGATCCATAGAAAGGTATAAGACTCGCCTAGTGGCAAAATGTTACACCCAGAGAGAGGGTATGGACTACGAGGAAACTTTTTCTCCAACTGTAAGGTTTGCCTCGAATCGCATGATTCTAGCTATTGTCGCACATTTTGATTTAGAACTGTATCAAATGGATGTTAAAACTGCATTTCTTAATGGAGAACTAGATGAGGAGATCTACATGGATCAACCTGAGAGCTTCATGGTGGTGGGTCAGGAGAACAAAGTTTGTAAACTCCAACAATCCATTTATGGCCTAAAGCAGTCATCCAGACAGTGGTATCTAAAATTTCATCGAGCTATCACTTCTAATGAGTTTACGATGATCAATGAAGACCATTGTGTGTATGTTAAACAGTCTAAAAATAGTTTTTTAATTCTATCTTTGTATGTTGACGATATTTTATTAGCTGGAAATAATAAGGAGATGATTATCATTACTCAAAAGTGGATGTCCTCAACATTTGAGATGAAGGACTTGGGTGAAGCAAGTTATGTGTTTGGAGTTAAGATCTTAAGGGATTGTTCTAAGAAACTTCTTGGTTTGTCTCAAGAGACTTACATTAAGAAAGTACTCGAACGATTCCAGATGCAAAACTGCAAACCTATATACACTCTTGTAGTGAAGGACCATAGCCTAAGCCTAAAGATGTGCCCTAAATCTCCTGAGGAAAGGGAAAGAATGGCTCGTGTTCCCTATGCCAGTGCTATAGGTAGCTTAATGTACGCTATAATGTGTACCCGTCCCAATATTTGCTATGCGGTAGGCCTAATTAGTCGGTTTCAGTCAAATCCTGGAATAGCTCATTGGAAGGCAGTCAAAACGATACTACGATATCTCAAGGGGACTTCAGATTATATGTTATGCTACCAGTCTTCAGATTTACAGATGGTTGGTTATAGTGATGCTGATTGGGGTGATGATATAGATGAATGCAAGTTCACATCAGGATATGCTTTCTTACTTAATGGTGGAGCCATTACATGGAGTAGTAAAAAATAATCATGCATATCCTTATCCACCATGGAAGTAGAATACGTGGCTTGTTCTGCTGCTGTACAAGAAGCTGTATGGTTAAGAAGGTTCTTTCAACATTTAGGAGTTGTCACAAATACCTTGGGTCCAGTGACGATTCATTGTGATAGCATGGCAGCATTAGCTTATGCTAAGGATTCTAAGTATCATGGAAGAACCAAACACATAGATCTAAGATATCATTACATTAGAGACATGATTGCACAAAAGGAAGTAATCTTGAAACACATACTTACAACTCAGATGGTTGCAGACCCCCTAACTAAGCCTATAGCTAGAGATGTATATATGACTCATGTTAAAACTCTAGGACTTTGTAGGTATTAATTATGTGTTAGAGATTGTATGGATCACACAGTCATTTGTATTGACCTTTTTTTTGGGATATTAATACATGGTTTTAATTGTAATTAAATGTTATATTGCTTGATTACCTTGATATTTGAGAAAGCACACACATTAAATATGTCAACGGGCGTGATTGGCTCACTCACACGAGCAATCACCTTTGGCGCTTGATATGGTGAGCAAAGATGAGATTCTCTAACATATAGTATCTCTTTGTTTTGTATACAGAATGAGATCTAATATTTGAGGATCGATAATGGACACAACTCCACGTCCATTATGCATGTGTTTGTTGATTAACCAGATGCGAGATCTTAATTTGACGTCGTTGGAGGGCGAGCAAATAAAGAACTCGGGTTAGACGTTTGTAGAGTTTCTAGACTAGGATCTGTACGGTGTTTGAGTATAACATACGCTCTCATTAGGATCGAGACACTCCACCGTAGCATGTATTTCATACTACATGTGCTTGGCAACAATTAAGGAGGTGAAGAAATGGATCCCTACTTCCTCACTGTGTGAGTCCTCCGAGTCATTTTTATATGACCAGGTTATTTTGTTAACCAAACATTCTATGTACTCTCTGACTTTTGACTATGTCATAAAGTGAAAGAATTAATGCTCAGCTACTTTGACATGTTACTTACGGTCATGAGTGATTTGGCCTTCTAGGACATTGCTGGGAAAGCGGTTAATTTTGAACTAAGTGACATGAGGGCGAAAGGAAGACCATTTGGAGCATCCCGCAATATATTCACTGTCGAAAACTTTGGGCACTAGTTTAGATAGTGACAAAGTGTGAATGTATAGGCGAATGCTTCGAGGGGTTATGCATGCTCTTATATTGAGAGGGATTAGAGATGCTTGAACCGGTGTATTTGAATGGGTCTAGAGTACTTGAGACACCATTTTCTTTTTCATTTTTTTTGGGTTGATGTCTCTATACTGACTCTGTAGAGTTTCTAGTGTAGAGCTCCCAAATTGCAGGTGTGCTCAGTAGTCGCACGGTCCATTATCTTGTATGAATTAATGTTGATGTATATAATGGATTGAGAGGGATGACACTGTCGTACCCACCACGTGCGAATGGGAGATGTTAGATATTGGTTGGGTCATGGACCCAAACTGCGACGCCCATGGTGGGCTGACCCAAATTAAAGAATGTCCAAAAAGGTATGTCTTTTGGAGGTATCATTTACCAAGAAGTATCTTTTACTCAAAATACATGTCTATTAATATTTAACAGACATGTCCCTATATTATGTGTCTCTTAATGACACCTATTGGTTGCCTATATAAACCCAAGGCAATCCAATAGATTGATCATCTGAAATACCTACTCTATTTCTCTCTCTCTACATAACGTTAAAAGGCTTTTGTGTTGTGAAAATTTGGTATTGATTCCTATTGTTTGTGTTGTGAAAATTTGGTATTGATTCCTATTGTGTAATAACATCATACTGCTTGAGCAATTAAAGAAAAGACATTGATTTGGATTCTAAAGTACGTGGAATATCGTCAAACGGTATTTATGATTAAAGCAAATAAGGTATGATTCCGCAATATATATATATATATATATATATATATATATATATATATACACGATTTCCAACAGTTCCGAAAGTGGGGGTGAAGGGACTGTTCTGGCATGATCGACTAGTCTGTTGATCGAAGCATCAAACTGAAAGTTTTTTAAGACAACTATGCAATCTCCTCCATGATGCTAGATTTTTCATAGTGACTGAAGCTAATGATTCTGAAAAAAATATGGAGTAGCAAAATTAATGGGATTGTTTCTTCGAAATTCAAAGAAACGAATCAATGTGAAAATTAGTTTAGAGGGCTATCTGCCGTTTGTGTTTTAAGGGAAAGTGGTCACCATTTTTTGGGTTAATTTAGGGAGTGGTGAGTGGTGTTTAAGCAAACCAAAGTTTGAGCGATCAAAACGTA